>KB311728.1:13781-40237 GCA_000328365.1 Capitella teleta | reverse complement strand
TTGATCATATTCATATTTCTAACATGATAGCACAAAATCACACTAAAGGTCTAAGTGGTGCTCTTTCAGAAAAATAAAATATTGAACCCTAATCGTCTTGTTATATAAAATCTTTAAATTTTACAAAACAAGATGATAAATTAAGGGAATGAATTTTTACCAGACTGTTAGATTTACTTAATTTTGATTAAATTACCTCAATAAAACTTGGCAAATACTTGCGAATTTACATAAAAATGTGTTTAGAAAATAATTATATAATTCACTTAATGTTATCCAGTTTGTATTGATATGTCTAATTACCAGAAGTAACATAAATTTATTTAGTCTCGTACTAGTGCTCTCTGCTGGGCATCATTCGACCATTTTATAATAATTTCATTAAAATGTAACAAATACATTTATTTGTTATTGCTTTCATGCGTCTATGAAGAAAATATCATATTCATTTATTATAATTAAATTTTGTGAACTTTGAAAAGCAAGCAGGGGTACTTGTAGTTAGAATATTTCTTGTTTTTTGAATGCATGCCTTGAACAATGAAGAAATAAATTGTTGCTGTACGTACCACTCCCTTACCTGAATGCCAAATAAAAACTGATTTTGGGGAAATCTCATGACATTGCTGAGATAAATCTACCTACTAATATGATTTCATTAGCTAGAGTAAAAGTTTTACTAAATAACTTTTCAATTCGCTGATCGATATTCATAGATTACTTCTAAGTGAAGTGAGTTTTAATGGATATCCTTTTCCCATTGATGAAGCTTAAATCTCTTAGAATGGTGGAGGAATATTTAAAATGCAATTACATATAAATATGAATGGTGTATGATTTTTTGTGAACCCCATAATATAATATGCTTGGCCTTACTGTACTCTGTGCAGCACTGACAGACAAATGTGAAATGTGAACCATAGTTTGTTTAAGCTTCAATACAGCATTAAACCAAATGAGTGTCTTCATGGGTATAATAACAGCATTATATATGCTTGTGTGCCATCTTGAATGGAGTCCATATAAACCTTATGAATCAAATATCTATATAAGTGACCACATAATTATTTGCCTTTCTATTTTCCTAATTGTCAGATTTATCGATGCACATTAAAGCGTTTGAGTCTGGTTTTGATGAAGTATTTCTCTTTCAGTCGCTTCCACTTCTAAACAGATGGCTAGTAGACTATTCCCTGCGAAGACCCAGTCAGGACCCAGTCCCAAGTCCATGACACGTCCTAAAGTGTGGACCGAAGAGGTCGAAGAAGCGTACCGGTTTCAACTGGCAGGGTACCGTGATGAAACCGAATACAATGCGATCAAGCTTGGTCAGGGAGTATGTATAATGAAGATGAATTTAATCCCATCCTGATAATGCTTCATTGGAACCAGATGGACAGGTGGCCTCACAATGGTTTCATCAAGAAGCTTCAGCGCAAAGACGGTTGCTTCTATTACTACGACAAAACCAGGGAATGTCCTGAGAAGGAGGTCAATAAGTGCAAGATATACGTCTATTAAACGCTTGTTCACGGACACTCACTGGTGCCATAATATGGCAAATAGTGTCACTATTCACAATACTCGCTGTATATGAAACAGCATCGAAAGAGAATTTTTCAGTTCAATTACTCACGCAGTGTATTTTTGCGCTGTGTACATCTTCATTTTGCTACCTTTTTTTTTATTTTTTTTTATTTTATTTTTTTCTGCAATTCTTGTTAAACAAGTTGTAGATTTCTATTAATTAATATTGGACGAACAGAGATGTTAGTTTATTCTTCTTCTTTCTTATTACATCACAATTTTCCATGTGTTCATGTTGTAGTTACTTCAATGTATTTATTGTAAATCATTTGTAAATTATATTGATTAAATATTACATGAATCATCTCAAGAAATCACTTTCCCTTGTTTTTTATGTAATCAGGTTCTAAAGTCATTTGCCTTGATTAATCCAATCGATCAGTTTGGTTGTTCCCAGGGATGGACGATTTTAAATTTCCAAACTCAGAACTTCGGAAATTATTTGCATTTCTCAAACTCAGAGCTCATATTCTGTTTTAAGTACTTTTTGTTCTGAAGAACTAAACCACATTAATTAATATTAATTAATTAATAGAATAATAGTGAATTTAATACTCAATCAGTCAATGAGTTCATTCTTAAGTCAACTTGTTAGAAATTAGTTCTGTTCTGTGGTACCATACAGATTTTCAATTAGTTATGGCTGGTTAAAATAAATACACATCGATTCATTTGTTTTCTTATAATTATGATGTACATGGCTATAGCCTACGTAATTCCAGAGCATATACTCGTCACTTGGCGAAGACGCGTTCTTTTGAATATCATAACGTTACTTTAAAACGCTGAAGTCTCGAGTGCGTTATGATTATTCCTGGGTGTGGCTACGCACGTATTTTACACCAGTCAATATATTTGGGACAAAACGAGAAATATTTCACATTTAGGAGTAATGGACTTTACCGTATCTTGTTTTATTACTTTTCTCATGGTGGCTACAAACCAAAACATGCACCAAGGATGCCTAATGCTATGGCTGCGTGAGTGGTTGCTGCCTCTCAGGATACTAGAAAGGTTGAGAAACAACTGTATCACATAATAAGAATAATTATATGAGCAGTACGTGTATTGAATTTATAATATCTTTATATGATATATTGACTTGAGTGCGGTACGTATCTTTAAATAAAAAATAAAAAATTGCCGTTTTTGGAGTGTCATTTCAACAGCAGCGGAGATCGTACGCGATCCTTTTTCGACTCGTTTTTTGTTTATCTGTATATAAATAATACTTCTTTTTTTTCACCTTTTATTTTTATTATATATATATATATTTTTTTTTTTTTTTTTTTCAGATTCGATGCACATCGAATCTCACTTGACACAAATAACTTCCGATGGGAAAGAGAAATGCTAAAGCGAAGCGAAGCGAAGAGGCAGTATAACTTGGATAGGATACACAAACACAAAACGTGACGTGACGGATGCGAATTTATTTTGGTGGGATCTAGTATAGTATGTCAGAAAAGGGTGCACCGAAATCCGAGTTGGAGAGGATATATATTTAGCGGTTTTAACACAGTATGGGTTCAAAGAAATCGAAGGAAAAAAATGGTATTGTACGAGCGTGATTCAACATTGGGGCGAGTGTTGGTCCTTTAACTGCTCAACATGTTAATTAATTCGCACGGAATGTTTTAAAGCATATCCTATTTTAATCGCATCGTATGATTGTGGAATGTTTTACCTGATCATATTCGTAACTGCAATTCGCTTAAAATTTTAAAGCAGAAATTGAATGCATTGTACATAGTCACGGCCTTGAAGTCAAGCGCTGATTGGTCGAGAGACGCATTTTTAAACAGCGCAATAAACAGCGTTTCAACAGCGCGTGGGTTTTTTCCTCCACAGTTCAATCCCTACCGATGTTTTGCCCCTAATTGTCCACTCTGTTGGGTGATGCTCATGGGTCCATAACGTCATCCAACGACCATGCAAATCAAGAAGTTTACTTCCTAACAATTAGCCTGAATTTTAACCTCTCTCGCAGCTCATAGCCGACAATATTATTAAAAACTGAAAGCCTTGGCGTCTATGGGAAATTGGCGGAAGCGCTAAAAATCCTGCTTTGAAATCAACTAATGTGAATACACCGCACTATTCAAAAACACTTTCCGCCCCGTATTTCTTTGTAGTTTCTCTATTAACCTCGAGACATAAGTGAAACGTTTATAGATTCAAGCAGTAATTGGTGACTATTCATCATTCAATGTCGACGCGGCCTACTGACCTGAATTTGCCTGTGTCGATAATCGACGGTGCATCCTCCCTCAATGTAGAACAGAGTTGCCTGTTTTTATCCCTTGATCCTAACTGTCATTATTACTGTCACATTGACTATATTGTTGTTCTGTTCCTGAAAGTATCAGCTTTCAGTCCAAACTTCGGGCAAATCCATCGATCTGCAAAGTATAGTATACATGCACGAGATTTGCAGCCTTTTGAATGAGTTAATTGAATAGCAGCATTCTTTCGCACGCTTCATTATCATTCAATTACCCTGTGATTCAGTTTAGATACAGTATTTATATTCTGTTTCCATTAATTGTTAAATTTTTTTGCACTCCAAGAAGAATAATAAATTTCCCAGTTGTGCTTTGAATTCTACTTGAGAAGAAGCCTCAGGACCAGCCTGTTAAATTAACTCATTCAAAATGCTGCAAATCTCGTGCATGTATGTACTTTTCAAGCCTGGTTTGGGAGTATTTAATTTTCTGGTTCAGCCGTAACCTTTGATAATATTCCGCGCAAAAAAAGTTTTTGTGGTGAAAAGTGTGTAAAAGGCGCTCCAAACATTATCGCGGAGGAGTTTCCATTTAGCGAGCACGTCATCGGTGGTACGATTTCACTGGTTTCCGGCGCAACTGAAAAGAAACACCGGCACACACCGATGAAAATTCACCCCTATTTTGGTACATCCATTTCACTCGATTTTACGTGACCTCACTCGGAATTTCCAAGATGGCTCACAAGGCGAGGCGAGTGAAAATTAATTCACTGTATTTGTGAATACGACAAGTTGACTAAATGTTACTATAAATAGCAGCCGATGAGATACAACCTGTCTTCCGTGTGTGCCTGTGTCATTATACATAAAACCAGGAAACCAGTGAAGTGGTACGATTTACTTGCATCTTTCGCTACATGAGGGACCCAGCTCACATTTGATTACAAACAGGGTTTTTCAGTGAAAATCGCGGGATAAATCCAAAACAAATTCCTTAGTTAGTTGGAGAAGCCTCTTATGTATTTCAGGCTATTTATGAGTCATTTTATGGCAAATATTCCCAGAAATATCTCATTAATAAGGTCACGTCACAGCGCGCAGTCGTCGCTCAGCGCTGAGCAGCTCGAAGCCGTGAAAAAGCAGGCGTGCTTGTTATCGCCAAATCAAATCAAAACATTTTTAATATGTCACCGGATTTTACAACTTTCTATATAATTCTATCAGACACAACTTTTCCTTTTCCTTTTCGTCAGAAGAAAACTAAACAGCGTCCTTTGATTATATCGTTGCTACCGATGCCTCGCCCTGACCCTCTTCTCCTCGGCAGTTCTGATCGCCAACGCTGTCACTTCTCTGAGTTCTCTCTCCTTCGTTATTGCTGACACCAGGTTCAAATCTGTATGGTTAGATTACCAGAAGATCGGCCCACTATTTCCGTGTTCATTTCCACTCTCATTTTCGATATACGCATCCATGTATGACCAAATGTAGAGTGGGCTGCTGTCGCGCAGATCTCTGCAAAAACCTATGTTGTCGCTGTGAGGGAATACTTCGCGTACCACCCGTGACGTCACGATGAGTTGATTAATATTTATGAGCTCGCATTTGGACGTTGTTTACGAAATAACGGGATTCGAAATATGAGGCATTATGTATTAATTAGGTTGGTGGTAAACAGTTGGAACCAAATGATGGTGATGCTACCTGTTTAAGTGTGCATGGTGATTCCATATAATTTTGCATCTATTAGCTGTCATGTAATAATAAAGTGTACATGTATGTGCATAATAATTCGCGCAATATTGGAATGACATCTTGTTGCTCACTCATCCATTGCCTGTTTGTGGATTCAGTCTTCGATCGTCTTGGACCTCTATGGTGTGCTTTATTTCGGCACACCTGAGTGTTTTCGTCCTACATAATTATATCAGGTACTGCCGTCAGCGAACTTGGATTGTTACACCTGTTTAATGACTGTTCAACTCGCTTTCTTTGTAAGTTGTTTGTGACGAAAAACACGTCTGTGCACGTCTGCAGGCTCATCAATCAACCAGGGAAGGGATTCGCTGATTGATATATTGATTGATATATTAGACCCATTAAAATTATACGAAGCGACTCAGAAAACGAATTGAATCGATGGAAACAAGCTTCTACACGCGACATGGTGAAATCAAATTGAGACACTCAATTGTTGTAAAGTTAAAGCAAAGTTCATTTTTATATTTAAGTCTGATGTATATGATGCTATATACAGTATACGCCTAGGACATAGAAACAATGGCGTCAAGATGAATGAATTTAAGACATCGAAGAAATAAAAGAATGTTTATATTTGGTGCAAATACCAAGGATGCGTCGTTTGAAATCCATGTCAGCTGACCTCAAGTGGCAATGACGTCATCACGTAATACCTGAAACAAATCGAAGGAAGCACAGGTGTTGTTTTGCATGTACCATGAACAAATTTCCATGTGGAATGATAACTTTGACGGTTAATTAAAGCGATTCAAAGCAGTTGTGAATTTTTGACTGGCTTTGTGATGAAGATATTAATTATTAAATGAGCATTTTGGTCGCATAATAGAATCACCAGACGGTGTTCCCCGAATCTATAATAAATTATCTGATGGTTCTCGAGCCAGCCAAAGAACTGTTTTCACATCTGGCATTTATTCAATTTCCTTATTACGAATTACATTTGAATATAACGAGATGAAACATGATACCAAAGGTTAAATTTATTATTCAATGAGCTCCACGCAATACTTAAAATAATATATCACACCTTATATTCGCAATGATACAAAAATAAATACATAGAAGACACAAATAGCGTTAAGTATATAACCATATTATATGACACATTACAAATATTTAACAATTGGCATTAACCAACTTTGACTGGAATAATAATGCTCAAAGAGATGGCGCATCAACCATACAATGAATGTCTACAAAATTGAAGAGAGGAATAATTACAAGCAGACAATTATATATATATACCATTTATTTCGCAACATGTGTGTTACAGTTTGTATATTAACTTAGTATAATACGAGTATATCAAACTAACTAGAGATAAATTTACACACTTAAAAGTACTACGGCTTTGACACAAGTCAGATGTTTTTAAGATGTTATGCATTCAAATACAATACCGAATGAAGTGCAATACATATGATTATAACTTGAAATATGCCTACCGACGAATCAGCATCTAGTATCATAATACACATTTTTATTTATTTATTTATTTTTATTTATTTTTAAATTTTTTTTTATTCATTTTTTTTTCATTGGGGAATACGATCTTCAATAGACAAAATTGAGATATCATTTACGGCTTAGAAAACGTAATTGAGCAAAACCCAGGACCATGCTGTATTCTTCATCGCCTGCAATTTTAATTAAAAAACCTGATATTAAATAACCAGTTGGACCAGAATTACTTTGATTAGGTTTGATGATCGTTCTCAGATCGGCTGGCTTTCTGTCTCAATCATTTTTCATAGTCGTAATACGGTTATTCAGAGCAACGACTATAGAACTAAGTTTGCACAGAGCTCGGAGCGGTTTTCTTGCTTCCGATCAGTTTTAGGTACGCTCTGCGGTAATCATTGTGCTGCCAAGCGTATAAGATGTTATTCGCGAAAGCAGGGATTATATTTATGACGAAACAGAAGCTGTACACGAATTTGTAAACCTGAAGAGCGAGTGGGTTGTTGCGAGGGACTGGGAGGGCAGAAACTATGGTGACTGGCGCCCAACACGCGATCAAAACGCCCACAACGATGATGCACAGGCGGGTGAGTCGCCTCCCTCTCGCTTGGACTTGATTGCTTTGGACGTTGGCTACTTTCTTGGTTTGAACTTTGTGCATCCAGAAAACCCCGACGTAGAGAAGGGCGTTGCCGATCAACAGGATGAAGGCTAGTGGGGTGGTGACGTAAGCAGCGTAGCCATCGGGGTAAATGTCAGGTGGGTTGGTGATGAACTTCAGGGGACCTTCAGTAGTGCGTTTGTAGATCGCTGCTGGAAGGACGATAGCAGACACGAAGATCCACTGACCAAGCACCATGAAGGCAGCGGTTTTGACTTTCATGTGTAGCTTGTACTTGACAGGAAAGGTCACTGCCATAAACCGGTCAACGCCAATCAAAAAAGAGGTGATCAATGAGCATGGCATCATCAAGGTGCTCAACAGACAGGTTAACCAGTTCAGTTCAATGATTGCCTTCGTGATCCCAATGGTCGCGATTGCCCAACCGAGACTTTGCAACAGAAGGAAGAGTAGGCCGCTCAGGAAGTCAGTCACGCTGAGCGCTCCGATCAGGAAGTGCGCAGGGGATTTCTGAGCCAGTTTCGACTGGATGATCGCCAGGATGGTGACCGGGTTGGCAGCCAAAATCAAGAGGCACTCAATGCAAACAACAGCCATTATTACCTCTTGGTAGAGAGGCGTCTCTGGCAGATGCTGCTTCTCGGAAGCAAAGAATGCTGACGTCGAAGATTCCATCGTAGATCGTCCTCGCAATGACTGTTGAGTGCATCTACGACATTGGTGGGACTCTTATATATGTTGGCTCTTGCAACATGGGCATGGATTGCTCGAGATATCTTTCAGAGGGCGCTCAACCTATCCTCGGGTGCCCCTTCATGATTGTCGAAGTGCATGTATAAATATAGAAAATAATAGAGATGCACGCCCTGCACACATATCCAAATCCGATATCCGATATCAGAGTATACCCAATGTGTTGAATTAAATTCGAATAAGATTTGTTTATTTTCCCGAAATATTCCGAAATACAATACAAATAGCATAAATTAATAACATCATATTACCAATTTAGAAATCAATAATAAAACAACAGAAAGATATTGGACAGCACACGGGAAGACACAGAGGTGTGTATTTCTTGCCAAAGCAAATAAACAAATAAGAATAAACAGCTCACTCGTTTTTATGCGATTCACGTATAAAAAATCGTTCATGAACTTGATTAAGTTAGTCAATGCATACCAGGAGTTATATTTTCTTAATAATCGGTCAATTTCAGCTAAAGGATAAGTTTGGTTTTTGACATGGGTATAAGTGCATGGTGATTGGATGTCGTATATGAATATATGTTAGGGGCGGAGCTTTCATAGTAAAGTACCGACGATAGGTCAAACACTACATGTATATGTACATGACTGCTCTTTCACTGTACCGGTTGATTCTTACAGAGACTCCATGCCAGAGAGGCCTGTCTCACATTTTACTCTCTCAGACTTCTTCACTGTTCTCCGCTGGAAAAAAAAGAAAGCCTTGAGGTCATCACCCGTGCATGCCTTATCAACGCAGATGACGAACAGGTTCCTGCTAGCTTCCTGTCTTCCGCTCAGAGGGTCGGCAGTCACGCTTTGGTTTCTACAACCCGCCAGTGCCAACCTCCATGTAAGGGGCGCTTGCGAAACGTCCGGGCGAGTCTGCGGCAGTGAACTCCGTGGGTCCGGGAGTCTCCTCTCTAATGACAATTCTCGACAGTGCCTCAAACTACCGTTTCCTGGTTGAGACCGGCGCCCAGGTATCACCAACGGACAAGCTGTCGGCTGTACTCCACGCAGCAAACGACACACTGATCCTACGGCCTCCATCGCTACGACACTGGTGTGACTGATCTGCCGCAAAGATAATTGGACTTGTTAATCCGAGTCACTTGATATCCGACTCCGACTTCAATTGTTGGCGACTAAATTAAAGTTTCCCTTAATAATCCGCCATTCCGACGTCACACTTTGATGTTCAATTTATGGTACAATAATTGCAATCGTTCAACTTCAAAAATTAACCAAAACTTGAATTAATTTAAGTGGTATAAAATGTATAATTTCATAATTTGAAGCCACCAGAATATGGGGGCTCGGAAAGAAATTCAATTGGCCCCCTCCAAATCAGTAAATGGAAGTTTAGATCTTTAGGATCTGAACTAAAAAGACCATCTACATTTGCACTAATAATATTAGCTTCGGCACGTTTTGTGAATTCAAAGGTTACAAGTTTAAAGATTTCATAACGCATATACAATGGCAACCCACCAGGATGATGCCATGCAACCTACCAACACATTATATGCAGCTTCGTAGATCTCACTTGGAGCACGCGCATCATTATTACGTTATGATTGAAGAAGATCACCGAGAGAGCATAAAACGAGGGGGCTTCCATTAACGTGGTGGCTCTGGCGTCATTCAATATTGACTCGTTTTCGTTCTGCTTCAGTGAAATTGTACACAGTGGGGATACGCATGACGGAGAATGTCCGGATTATCATTTGCATATCATTAACTGACGGCGTAGTAGGGTTCTCATTTGTTGGTTGAAATTTCAGGCATTTGTTATTGGTGAATAACCTCTTAAAGGGATGGGGAACTAAATTTTAAGTGATGTTCTATTGACTCATAGCACCAATTGATAGCATTCCGTGCCAAAAACACCATGCCTGGATGCAAGCGTAAGGAAATAATGCATTCCGAATATCGGGGTTAGCATTGCGCCTATGGGAGAATGGCTTCCATTGCGAAGTATAGGAGGCAAACGTCAGCTGATGGCTTGGTTTGACTGATGGCTGATTGGTCCCGTTCCCCTCGTGAAGCTATCGATTTCAGCCAATCAGAGCAGAGCATCTTCGCCATAAAAGGACATCTCTGTTGTTTACGAAACGAAAGCGCATGCGTGGTGCACTCTGGCTGACCTTTTTACTGTTTCAGGATGAGAAACGTGGTAGGTGTCCTAGAAAATCGCTTGTTAAAATGAGAAAAATAGCGAAAAATATTTTTTGTTTGCGCCTGACTGGTGGCAAAATGATTATTCTATCTATTTCCGAAAAGAAAAGAAAAAAATATCCAGGGGTTTAGTCGCAGGACACGCTGATATGACGAGGCCCATTGTAAAAGATGGGGAACTCGGTGTTTCATCACAGCTCCTGACGTCACGCCTAGTTAGCAATATATCTTCCGCGGTTGGTACGGTGTTTGTCTATTAAGATGCCACCAATTCTAAAATGTGTAGTCATCAATTCTAAAACATTTATTTCCAAATAATAACCAAAAATAGCAAAACATCACAGACCTTGCAATAGAGAAGTTCAAAGATGATAATGAAATGCAGTTTGTGTTAAAGGAAGTGTGTGTCAAACAAGAAAGATATCAATGCAGGTTTAACAATCAATAAAATTCAGTGCCTAGACCCTCGAGAATAGTACAATCAATAAAAGATCAACATAATTTATGCGAAGCACCGTGATGGCCAAACTCAAATTCGCTTTTGATTCACTTGTTTCTTTCACTGATAATCTGCAGATTCCAGTTGTCTAATCTCAGCTGCAACGCATAGGATATCCGTTTATTTTAAACCTTCTCGTCCCCTTTCTTCTCCTCTTCCTCGCCCAATGAGCAATAGGCAGGAGGAGCATTCTTCATGACTTCTTCATAATCAGGAACTGCATCCATCTTTTCGTCATATTGGGGTAATCCAGTTCCTTTGTTGTCACACCAAGCCTGAAGGAATTATAACACCACATATCAAATTGGAACTCTGCCCAGCATTCAATTATCCATAATATTTACCAAGTTGCCATGTAGGTAAACACGTGGGATTATCAACTGACCTCATTGGCTTTGGCGCTGGACAACGACAGCGACCACACTGATGGCGATCTCATTTTCTTCCCAATGAAACTGGGGCCTCTGCTGACCGCATACGGCTCTTCTCTCTCGGTCACCTTCGTCGATTTCACCAGTCTGAGCACCGCGCGTACAGCCAACACAAATAGACAGATGACTGTGTGCAAAATAACATTTTAGACCCAATTATAGATTTGATCACTGATACTCACAAGCGCACAGTACGGGGAGTATGATAGCCAGGACAGCACTCGCCTTGAGGCTCTTGTGGGCAACGAGATGTGCGACATCTTCGTCGATCGATCGTTTGTCCATCGACGAATGTTCATCCTCGTCGTCTCTCTCATCTTCGCCCCAATCGGTCATTTCATCCCATAAATCCATTGTTCCACAAGTGAACTCTTGCCATAAACTCTTGGGTTCTTTATCTTTGTTGAAATAACATTCCACTTCCTCTCCGCTTTTCATTGCAGTCAAGTATGGAGAAAGAAAATTCATCGTCTCTTCTGGAATGTCATTCAAATTATCACTGCAAGGACTGATGGAGCACTGAAAAAACAACAACGAGCCCTAAGTATATGATTTTTAGGGAGAATTCCAAGGGGAAAAGCAAATAGTCGAGAGAAGAAAAAAATTCTACCAAATATAAGGAGAGAAATCAAAGGAGAAAGATTTTTTTCTCTCGAAAAAGTCAATAATTTATGCAATTAATTGCGTTAGTTGCTACCATGACCTTGAACTTCGAGCTAATTAATTAAAATTCCAATACAGCACCTTGAATAATATGTGAAATATTGACATTTTAGACAATTATAATAATTATTATGCAAGATTACGCAAGAACTTTACAACCTAGTGTATAGTATTAGTTCATGCTTTGTTGTACATCTCGAAGCACATGAATGTTGTAACTACAAGGCTGCAGCTTGAATAATGAATGGGCTATGATCGATCCAGTCTGAAACTTTGGAAATTCACTGTGAGCTTGACCTTTGAGCTTTGACCTCAAAATTTCAATGTTAGATGTAAAATTTAATTGCCCATGCTCCTGCGTAGTTCAGTGCATTTCGCACGTTTATTGCATTGACACCAAAAAATCACACACGCACGCACGCACGCACGCACGCACGCACAATGCAAAATATTATTATATGATAAAGACATAAATTGCTCTACAGTATTTCGATATAATAAAGTATAGCACTCATTATCATTAGATTATTATCATTAGAAACATGACTCACCTCTGGATTGTCTCGCAGTTCAAAGACGTCAGGATGGAGCAGTCCTTTCGCAGTGTTGCGTTTGTTAGTGTATGTAACCCATACTTTGGCACAAGGCATGATCTCGCAGACGGATTCTTCTTCAATCTCCTCTTCGCTGCTATTGCTTCCATCTTCTTCGCTGCTCCTCGTCAGTTTGTTTATCATTGATAATCCATTCAGATATCTTGCGGACGATTGGAGAATTTCCCTTATGTCTTCAGTCAGCCTGTCCTTCCCTTCGTGTAATTCAGTCTCTGTTGGATGCAATGCATGCGTTGAATGAGGCTATGAACATTGCTCATCATGATTACCTATAACACAGGTGAATTTGTTTCAGAGAGGTTGATTATTATGAATTAATAGTCAGGTCGTGAATAATTATATATTTGTATAACAACAAATTTAATAATTACAGTAGAATAATAATAGTAGATAGTATACCAAAACAACGACTTGATATGTCACTTGATGATGTGCACAATACATAACATATTAGACACACAAGGTATGCTCACGACCTAGTACATCATTGGTTACATAATGACAAACTGCCTCCCATGAAGCTTAAGCAGAATGGCAAGAGCCTTCACTTGATGAACTTACTGAAGATAATCCAATGAAAAAACGTGTCTTAAACAACCAATCTACGTCCACTTATTAAGTTATCTAATTTGATGTTAACCAAATTTAAGACGGCACAAATTGTCATTCCTCACCTCTGCTTTCGTTCGAGTCACTTTCGAAATGTTTGCCCCATTTACGGTGCCTATCTCTACGTTCCTCGTGACTTGACCTCTCTTCCATGCTGTGCTCGCGACTATCCATGTGGTGTTGGCGAGGCCTTAGGCGGTCCAGTACCCTCCGTGTGTTATCATTCCTAGGCAGAATTTCCACCTGTTCAACGTAACAGGCATCAGCTCGCTTCCATTGCAGCTCCTCAGCTCTTCCTACGAAGAGGGTGGCTGTGAAGATCACTGCTGTCAGCAATCCAAGAGCAACAAGTGCAATCATGGCGAAATCCCAGTACGAACATTTCTTGGCGCTTGCCTTTTTCACGGCTACTGCCTCTCCCTGCCCCTCCATGTTGAAACTGAAGCCGTGTTTCTGCAGCGTTCGCTTACCTGAAGTCACGATCGATAAACTATACTGCGATGTTTAAAAGGGTTCGTGACTGCCCTGCTGCTGTGTCATGGGCTTACGTATTATTTGGGGTTCTGGGTTAACGATTCAACGTTGTACATTATATCATGGTTCAAGAATGCATATTATAAAGTATTATACAATTAAGTGTCTCTCACTGCGAGGGATACATGCCTATAGACACGCTTCGAAAGGCACTCATTTTATGGGCATTATTACTACATATTCAGGTAGTATGCAATGTAACTGTACCTACATAGAGTATATACTAGCGAATAAACAGCACAGTTATGATTGTGTTTTCGTCAGATCTATCGATGAGCGACTCAATAACTTGTATGTTCTGTGCTTGTGGTATGTGATCCCTGGTAATATATAACGATTTTGGGCGTAGTTATTTGCATCGAGTTTAATATGTCATGCCTGAGAGAGAAATATAATGGCATCAAAGCAAATGGGAGTCATGGGTGTGTCTCAACATGTATACGTTTATATTTATAACTGATGATGTGTTCAGAATAATAAAAGGCCAAAATTAATACACACCATTCCATGTATAATTCCAAGCATATCTAACGTGATACGTGATGGGGTTTTACGGCTCCACCCAAACCAATCGGATGATACGGGCGCCAGAACAGCAGACCCGGGACCGGGGTTTCCCCTTACTCTTATCGATAAATGCCAAGGGTTCTTTATCCTACATACCACCATAGACAGTAGTACACACCGCCCCGCTTTGTTACGCAGTTGGGCAGCACTGCAGAGTCACCGAAGAATTACAATTATAATTCACAATCATAACGCCAGTGGCCTGATCAGGTCTCGAACCCGGAACCTCGACCCCCACGGTCGGCATGGGATTGCAGCCAGCCAGTTAAAACGTTTGAGCTATTCGGTACCACCCTCTCTGAATATTTAACAGGATAATAGTCAAATACGTCACCCACGCGACATAAATCGTTCCATAAAACAGCCTCCGTAGTTCATATAATGACCCAATCAAATCCACGGTGCTAAAAACGCAACCTTTGACCTGAGAGTATTCCTGGTTATAGCTGACTACAGCGAGACCCATAGACCCATAGCCCGATTTATCTGTGCTATTCTGGTTATATAATTTCTGTGTTGCATAGCATTATGTAAAATGAAAAAGAGGCAATATGATTACGGATTATTTACAAAATTAAAATCATTGCAAAATTAAGTTAATTTTGATTCAAAAAATATTCGTGCATAATTATACACTGCAGTGCTGCCTAACTGCGTAACAAGGCCGGGCGCTGTGTACTACTGTCTATGGTGGTATGCAGGATAAAGAACCCTTGGGATTTATCGATAAGAGTAGGGGGAAACCCCGGTCCCGTACATGTATGTTGTATAGGAAGATCGGGAGCCGTTAGCTAACAGGTTCCGACGACACACGTGTGCCTGTGTGGCGGACGGATACCGTTAGCGAAACGGGTGCAGATATACGTCTGTTCCGTTTCTCTAACGGTACAGATATGAGAATCGGGTGGGTTCCGGGGCGTCTGTTCTGGCGCCCGTATCATCCGATTGGTTTGGGTGGAGCCGTAAAACCACATCACGTGCATAATTATACAGAGAAAACGCATATAATATAATTATGCAGTAAATCCTCAACTAAAATCAACTTTGCATTAGGATATCACGAACATCAACATTAACTTTATTAGAGAATTTCCTATGTCAAACATATATAACATTCGTTTTATTTTTTTTCAATGCTTTTCTGGCTTTAATAGTATGTTCCAATTCGAACCGCAATAAGCGTAATGGCAATAGACGAGTGCATCGTAAAACTCTTCTGCGTTCGTAACGAGGCGTCTTACATCAACGAATACGATGTGCACTGAATAATGGAAAACTATTAAACTGTGTATAAAACTATGCTTGTATAAACGAAAGCTCAACACGCCAATAATAAACATTCAAAAAGAACAGCTACAATAGTCTACATTAGTATAATATAAGCGATCCATAGCCAGCACTGACACAAATGTTCAAGTATAATTGCTGCTCGATTTGATATCCTGAAAGGAACATTTGAGTGCACGACCAATTATACCAAACTGCCAATAAGCAACAGGGTACAGAGCTGCGCGAAGAGATCATATAAAACTACGTGGATCGTATCAATAAATATATTCAATTGCACTCAAAAGAGGTAATTGGGTATAGTTGACGAGGCTGTTAGTGTAAGATAACACATTTTTCTCTTTATTTTTTATTTCGCTCCTGTGTTATCAGTACACCATGTTTTAAGCTGATAGGCTGCCATCCATGTTACACAGTGACTAATTGTGCTGACTATTATATCCTCTGTCCTATAAGTTTTCTCAAGATGAATAAGTTGTTGCCCCTGAGCACTTCTTTTTACTAAATTTAATGGTCATGAATGTTTTCGGAAAAATTTCGAATATATTATTTCAATTTTGGGACAGACTTTATAAATATGAATTTGTTGACCTGTCTTCGCATCGCCAATCGTGATCATAACGCATCCACAATCGTGATCATAACGCATCTCACGTGCGCTATGCCAATTGTCCTATAATGGATGCTCTTGTCATTTCATAATGTTTTAGGTCACATGATCCGTGCAACTAAACCATTGATGTCCAAATTATTATTATTTTATTATTATTATTATTATTATTATTATTATTATTATTATTATTATTATTATTATTATTATTATTATTATTATTATTATTATTATTATTATTATTATTATTATTATTATTATTATTATTATTATTATTATATTGAGTGAGTGAACGCAATGACGTCACTGTCTGCACCTGTCATTTCCCGGAAAGGTCAAATGAATCCAATCAGTCATAAGTCATTTGTGAAAATTATTCATACTCAGGTGTAGACGACCTTATGTGAATGCCATGTTGAGTGCGATGCATTCTGGGACACTTGCGTTGCACAGGGTCAGTAGGTCACAATTATGCTTATCGCAAAACGAAATAACTCCCGCGATGATTCGTGTGTTTGTTTTCACAGTAGTTATGTCAATTATCTTTATTTATCTCGAGGCTCTTCCTACTCGCACCTGGCGGATCAATTATATATACCTTTACACATAATTCAATTCATATTATCAATTATGACCTAGCCCTCACTATAGAGAGAATCTCTATATTATGTTTTTTGTTTGCAAGAAATAGTTGAAAAAATAAAGTGAAGGCTGATATTTAAACAATGTTCACTGATATGTTTTAACAGGTAAACGAGTTCATTGGAAACTAATTGCAAGTTGTAGTGTTTCCATTGGAGTATTGTGATCTTGAATGAAATATTGCATTTGCCTGAGTCCTTCATAAAATCATTTTTACTGAACATGACATTATTCAGAGTGGGCCAAAGGTAGTCTATCTATTTACTCCATGTTAAAGATCTCCATGTTTTTCAATGGCATTGCGCTTTTCTGAGAAAGTGTTACGCAACAGATCGCAGTGTAAAATACAAACTAAAGTAAGAAATATTCAGGGAGATTCAAAAGTATATTTACAAGTAATTGGGATTTTTCAACCATGCTTAAATTGTTACAAAAAGGCTCTTTTCTCTAAATTCGCGCAATGTACCCCAATATAATTATCATTTATAGTTACAGTAACCTCTTACTTTGACAATTATGCCTTTTATTTTAGTTGTTTTCTTCAAATAATTTGATAATTGCGACACGACGGGAAATAAATACTTAGTATGGTTAGTTTAACATGGCATACTGCTATTCCTAGAATTTATTTTCTAATTTCATCAACATTTATTTTTATTTATCGAATGCAGTCAACATTCCATGGTATTTCCACTTCTGGCGCCACACAGGGCCATGGACCATGGATAAGCTTCATTGGACGCACATATAAGGCATCGCAATCGTGCTATTGATTTGTTTGAGAGTGCTGTTGATGTGACAGTATCACTAATGTTTATCTCCTAAAATTAAAACAAACCACAGTTTGGATTGAAGCGTCATGCAAAAGATGACAATCCAATATGCTCGTTCAGAGGCTCATTTTATTAAGCTCTCTTCGTGATCACACATCACTCACATTATTTTTAATATTCCTCTATCATTAAAAATATATTGTTCATTTGATTTCTGTGCATAAATGGGCGCATAACAACATACTGAATCCATACCAGGTAATTATTTTTCGGAATAATATCAATTATGGCAAAATTTAAAGTTTTGTTTTGAGGTTGTCGTACATTCTTCGCTGCAAGGATAAACACGTTCCAAACATAAATTATAATTTTAAGTGTCTATAATAAATTCCCAAAATATGAATCTGCCAAAATGAAGTTATTTTATTAACACTCACACGTGTAGATTTGTTAAAGATTTCCAGAAAGACGCAAAGAATCTGTTCATATGCGTCATTAACCTAATTACTTTCCCTGTATCTCACCCCACCCCTTAAATAAGAGACTTCTTTTGATATATCTCCAGTACAAAGCACTGGCATCAGGTGATGGAGAAATGTGCCACACCTTAATGCTGGTACACCTGTTTATAAGGATGTTTCCTTTTCTAATAAAGCTAGCAGTTTTGTCAGCTTCCATAAGCAGTGTGGAGATGAGTGTTGCCTACGCCTCTGAAACACTTTCATTCCATACCAAGTTGTGGATCAATATGAATAAGTTCTCACGTCAGAATTTTGAAAAAGCAAAACTTGTTTTCATTCACAATCTTAGAATCCCTCCTCTATAATAATATTATGTCCAAAGGGAAAAAGTCACCATACAAGTCGACCCGGAAGCAATATGCCGCAGAATCATCAGACATACCTCTACAGCTTCAAAGTGCGCAGCTAATAAAGATCAGAAACACTGGCTTTACAAAGAGCCATATCCTTGAGTGAAGAATCGCACCTGTTAACACGATGAAGACAAAGGAAAGAGGACATGTCACGTGAACGTAGGTAACACCGTGATCGCATTTTGATCACAGCGAATGGTCACAGCGACTGTCCATGCTAAATATGTGTTATTCCTATACCCGGCATTTGTTGTTAGCGCGACTACATGTTTCTACTTTAGGGACTTCAGCAACAGTACAGAAATTTGCAAGATATAGAGTCGCAACAATCACAAATATTTTGGGAAAATTCGAGCAGCGTTGTCAATTTCCGCATGCTGCTTGTGGAGGTGACAGACATATTCGACTTTTTCCAAACATTACAAAAGAGGGTTTCATGATTTTGTTTAAGCGATTGCAAGCTTTTTCTGAGGCTTATGAGAAGTTATATAAACCCTAACAGATTGAGATAACAGAGCGAACTCGNCGTCTTTCATTTTCGATGATACTAATTACTTTTTCTGGTGAATCACTTGCACATGCACACAAAACATAGCATTACAGATTATCACATGCACACAAAGAAGAGCATAGTATGGCAAATTATCACATGCACAAAAAAATCATAGTTTGACAGATTATCACATGCACACAAAGACGAGCATATAGTATGGCATATTATCACATGCACACAAAGAAGAGTATACCATGACAAAATATCACCTTCACAGAAAACGTTTAAGTTTGATTTTACTTACATCATTTCTTTGATGTCGAGATTTCGGGTTCTAGACCCGATCAAGCAGCAAGCGTTATGATTGTGAATTATAATTGTAATGTGTTATAATAATAACTCTTCAGTGATTCTGCAGTGCTGCCCAACTGGATAACAAGACCAGGTGCTGTGTATTACTGTCTATGGTATTATGAAGGATAAAGAACTCTTTAGAGTTATCAATAAGAGTAGGGAGAAACCGCAGTCATGGACCTTCTGTTCAGGTGCCCGTATCTCCCGAATGGGTTGGGTGGAGCCGTAAAACCCCATCATGCCTCATGCTTCTTTGATAATTTCAGAACGTTCAGTTACAATATTCCTTTTTTGGAAAACATACCGAAATATTCTGAAAGTGTCAGCAAACGTCTAATGCAAGACTGCTTTCAATAATAAAAATAACATAGAGCATGAATTTATATTATTGGAGCTCTTTCTAAATAAAAGACGGATAACAAGTGTCTCGTATTTATTAACAAAAAACCTCTTAAAACATTCTCTTGGTAACAATTGTCGAGCAAAACAAATTGTTGAGCAAATTGGTTCGAACTAAACAAAGGCAATGTCAAAAGATAGCTTAAAGCAAGAATTAAGTAATGAATTCACAGTTTCACTCATGTATTGCTCAACAATATCAACACGTGAACAGAACAAAAGGTCGAAACCATTCATCTATTTGCCTCAAGAACTTAATTGGGTGCTGTATACGGGTTTCTTTCCAGTAATAGGTAAAATGCACAACATGGCTTCATGGGGATTCATCTGGGTGACCGAAATATATAGTTACCATGAAACACAAGTACCCGGATTTTGAAAAGCCTTTGAACAGATGAGAGTCTGTAAGGCTCATTGGTGGCTATTGATTATTTTGCCTTCTTGCATCTCACGTCACGAAATGGCATCATCATGAAGACAATCATTCGGTTACATCTTGTGGAGATGAGTTTGTTCTAGTTCCAGATTTGACCGAAATGGTCGGTTTTTGTCCTAATCGACAATTGATTGATTCGTAAAATTCAGTTCACCAGCAATTCGCTGGGAGCACTGAAGTAGCCGTGCGTCACGTTGTTTGAAAAGAAGTGAATTGAGGGAATGTATTGAATAATACTTTTGTCCCCCACCCCGCTAGGTATACGTAACTAGTGTTCGGGGCGATGACTAACTTTGCTATTACACCATAAGCCATTTGTGCGTTTGACTATCGATTCCCATCAAGATGAAGCGTGCATCATGTAGACACGATAGCTCTCGGACAAAACAGACTTGCATTTTCTCCAGATATTAGGCGTGGTGTTGAAGCCTAAAAATACATATATGGCAAAGACACGAGTCATATATGTTCTTATCCAATAAGGTCCCTAATCGAAAAAAAAATTGTTTGAATGTCACTTTTGTCGTCGAATTATGACCAAATAGCCAGGTTAATTTTGGGAACAATGATATTATGGCTTCGAATATGCAGGCGATGCAGTTCAAAGGTCAGTATTATTTTCACGGCATAAGCTCGCTGATACCGATCGAATCGTTGCTTGCGAATCGGATAGATTGCGTCCCTATTAACCCCTCACATGTTCTTGACTTCACGTTGACACATTTTGATATGAAACAGGATGAAAATGCAGACGAGGGAGCCTCAGAGGTATCACTTTCTTTTCTGTGGCCCTTAGAGTCATGTGCGATGCCATATATAGGGTGGAGCAGGCTATAACACAGGTGGTAATTAATATACCGCAACTAATGAAAATCGTGCGAAATCGCATTTGCTATTTTAGCCAAATAAAGATCAGCCCCAGGTAAATAAAAAAGCCCATAACTGCATTCCTTATGATCACACAATCTAGATCCCATTATAATGGCACTGCGTACAACTGATGTAATACTATCGACTACGCATACTGACAAGAGGATTCGTCACAAATTGAGACGGTGTCCTAATACGGAGAAGTCATCGCCTGGAGAGAGAGCACGGTCTGACATTTCACTTTCTTTCCTGGTTTTAGAGCTAAGGGCAACTGCTTCGATTCAACGCCCATGCAATCTATGTTTCGGTGACTAGAGGCAGTGACGAGGGGCTTTTTTTTTTGGGGGGGGGGGTGTTTCAGAGTGTTATTTCCTGCCGCTTAAGATTATCTCAGTCTGCATTGCTGCTTTCCTGACGACGTTCGTGACCCTCTATATTATATGCACTGTGCCTCATTTGGAAGAGGATGTAAAAATTTTACGATCAAAGAGTTCAAAGTCTGCTTACAAGTACAACATGCGATCGTGCAGTCGTGTCATGATGGGAAGAGAAGGAAATTAACGCTGCAGGGTTAGCATCCGCTGCAATTAGCTGTGTGTCGTGGTACATATTCAGACAAGGCCTATGTTTCTATAATGTCCATATATCATTGTATTTATAACAGCAGTGTTACTCGACGGCCATTTAAATGTGAGACTATTAGGCATTGGTCACGCATATACCCATTCAACACTATAAATTTGCTGCATACATTCCAAGTCCCTGTTATAGCAGCATTAATTATGTTTTGTCAACTGGTTTAAACTCACCTTCCAGGGTATATAGGCCTGGCCTTAAAAGGCCACAGTTTGAACTCAAAGTCGGGGTTTGATACTCCGACTTACTGCGGATCTGCGATCAGCTGGCGATCGCCTCGGTTCTACCACTGAACTAAGCATCTGGAGATGGAGATTTAATATACCCGATACAGAATTGGAAACTGTACAACATACCAAAAATCCTCTATACAGAGTGGGTCAAAAGTAGTATATATCTACTCCAAGCAAAACTCTAAAATTTGCTAAAATGTATCAATCATTGCAAAACAATAACTACCTGGAATAATAAGTGCACTCTATTAACTGAGATAAATCGGCATAAATGTTGATGGAATTGGAATATGAATGATAGGAATAGCAGCGTGACATGTTAGACTAACCATACCAAGTGTTTACTTCTCTTACCATTATATGATTTTTGCACTGCGATCTGTTTTGTAACACTTTCTCAGAAATACGTAGCTCCATTGAAGAACATGGCGTAGATAAACTACTTTTGGCCCACTCTGTATAATCCGCTTTGCGAAAAAAAATTAAAAATAAAGGTGTATTTTTTTTTTTCGAAGAGATATTTGCACAAGNTGGTGTCATTTGAGACATGGTACAACCATTACCATTTTTATTGCATGTGCATGAAATCTCATGGAATCAAACAGTAAACTCCGTAGTTTCACCTCTTTTTTTTTTCCGAATTATGGGGGAAAACTAGTGCAAAAAACGATTTCGAAACTCACATCGTAACCCATATTGTCGGATGTTCTATATACAGCGGCTTGCAGCTTACATCAGATGGTAACCCGAGCAATTTTCAATTGTTGCAGGGGTGAAGTAACTAAATTTTTGTTCCAGTATGGCTAACTATATTATGTTCAGTATATTTGATTGGGCTACAACCTGACGTGAGTTTCAGATTTTCATCTGATATCGATGTTTTTTTGTTGGGCTTCTCCTGAGATGTAACCTTGGATCCTGAGTGATAACAGGAAACGTCATCCTCGGGGGCACTGAATAGCTCAGTGGGTTAAACCGTTGTCTACAATCCTATGCCGACCGTTGGGGATGAGGTCCCGGGTTCGAGACCTGATCAGGCCACGGGCGTTATGATTGTGAATTATAATTGTAATCCATGTCGGTCCCGGGTCTTCTGTTCTGGCGCCCGTAAAACCACATCACTCTCGTAACGTCATCCTGGTTTACTTCGACCCTTCTCACCTTAGTGCAACTTGCTAATAGAGCATTGTCGCATGTCTTGTCTTCCCTATCGTAGCAAGGCTGTAGACCACATGCGTCCTTTCCACACAATTATTATGGGTGTGTGAAAGCCTTCGAAGTGGGTGAGCAGTTGATCTGCGGCCTTAAGTCATTCACTGGAGAGGGAAACAAATCAATTGAAATTATTTTATGGTTTCCCCATATTATGCTTATCTTAGGGTTTTTCGTAGTTTTGTACATATTAGTTCAGAGTAGTATTTCGACTTAGCCGTTAAAGCTGTGAGGTGAAATCTTTGAAGAGATAACTGTGCATAACTACTACTACTACTACTAGGGCGGCCTCAGCCGGGCCCTAGCACGGATCTTCCAGTCTTCCCGGTTTTTCATGCATGAAGCCAGCTCGCTAGATGTTTCTGCGTTGGCATCTCGTCTCATGACATCGACGTAGGTCATCCTCTGCCTCCCACGCTGCCGGTGCCCGTGTCCTGGCTCCCAGAGTATTAGCCTGCTTGTGGCTAATTCTGGATGGCGATAGCAGTGCCCAGCGAGTTCCATCCTTCTTCCTGCTATTTTGTTGCTCGCTCTGGGAAGCTCTCCGTATAGCTCGTCGTTGGACATGTGTTGTCTCCAGCTGATATTAAGTACCGCACTGAGCATTCGTGTGTAGCAGCTATCTAACGATTTTTCTAGTGCTTTCGTCATGGTCCATGTTTCACATCCATACAGGAGTATGGATTCAACCGTTGCCAAGAAGAGGCTCAACTTGACCTGTCGGGACATATGGGACTTCCATATCTTGGTCATGTTGTTCAGCGCCCTCCAGGCTAGAGCTTTTCTTCTTAAAATATCTGCATCAGTGGAATAAATCCATGAGCCCAGGTACTTGAAGTCGTCAACCTCCTTTAGTGTGTTTCCTGCGTTTGTCTTTAATGGTTCATGACCTGAGATGTTATAGGTCATAACTTCTGTCTTCTTTGCATTCAGTCCAAGACCCACTTTGCCACATTCTGTTTCGACCCGAGAAAGCAGTTCCTGAGCCTGGTGAATTTGATTGCAGAGTAGACAGATGTCGTCTGCAAAGTCCAGGTCCGTGAGAGTTACGGCTGGTGTTCTTCTGGATCTCTTTGGTGTTATCGTAAACCCAAGATTTGTCTCCATTCCATTGTGCATAAGTGTTGGAGTAATCATCTCCTTCGGAGACAGAGCTAGCATACATCAGAGATTTGCATGTTTCAGAACATCAATATTGCGCTGAATAAGAACAAAGAAATTTCCACCGGTAGGTTGTTATTTAATAATCTGAATCTAGGACGTTCAGTTGCATTAACCTCATTGTCCTTCAAGTACATACGTATTTTATGCATCTGAAGGCAGCTTTATTGAACGCAAAAATAATGAGGTTGCGTGCAGAGATCACTAAGGCTCCCCGTCCTTCGCCATTCGTAATGGATACGGCATTCCCTGTAAATTAGCCATGGTTGTTTAACATGACATCGTGACATCCGGTTAATTTTCTCTGATCGAATTGCTTACCGACGGACTGCCTTCCGCTAAGCCATAGTCGATGTACATTATCCACGTACTCATCATGTCATCGTCAGTGGTGGGTGATATCAGTTATCTTTTTAGGCATTTCATCCATATACACCCAGTTCTTTTATTATTGTGCAAAGTGCCCGAAATATACGCTGTTAACATGAATAAAATCGCTTAAAAGTCATATTCGTTATCCGATTTTAGACAAACCAAGTGGATTGTACATGGAAGCATTCCGACATTGCCGGTAATTTCACTATGGGACGGTTATCAGCGCTCCAAAGAAAGCTATCTAGAAGCCTTCTGGATCGAGCAATGAAACAGGGAACGATTGCCCTTTAAAAGGAGTGTAATGTCTCAACCATTCGTTGCCTACCCCAGCACATTGCTGAAACTGGTTCCACCGTCGACTGACCTCGTACTGGATAACCAATGTGTCGACTAAGAGACAGGATTGCCAAATCCGGTGAGCGTACATCCGGGACAGGGTTAAAACAGCTATTCTAACAACATGTGCAACAAAAGGGTCCCACAACCGATTAATATCTTCAATATCAGACCGACACGGCTTCTGGAATGGACATTCAGGTCTCGGATCCCTAACAGAGTCCCAATCCTGAATGCTGAGAGACGCCATCGTCGTCTCCAATGGACGCGATTGCATCTGAAATGGATCCTACAAAGGTGGAAAAGTGTCCGGCTTATCTAGATTTGCCTGGATACGTCAGACAGGAGATGTCGCATGCGGAGAAGTAGGGAAGAACAGTTCCGAGATTGCTGCATCCAGGAGCATGATAGTTGGGGGTCAAACCAGCATCATGGAGCCATTTCAGACAACACAAAGACTCCCCTCTGGATGATTCAGGGGAACTTGACCGAAATTAAGACGATGCATCACAGAGGTCCTGGAACCAACGGTCATCCTCTTCCTTCTAGGGCACCCTGAAATGTGGTTGTTTCAGCAAGATAATGCACGGCCTCATTCTATTTCGGTCACCAGACTTCTCAGAACACAAGGAAGTCACTATACATTGTCCTGGCCGGCTTACTCGCCCGATTTGTTTCCAATCGAACATCTTTGGGTCCAAAGTAAAGACAGCCACCTCCCATCGCCTCCCCCCTCCCCGGAATTCCCAAAAACCGCTCGCAAAGAACGGGCAAACTTCCCCTAAATCAGAATCCGAACGCTCTGCAACAGCATGCGCCAAAAATGCACGAAATGAGTGGACGCGAGAGGTGAACACACCGATATTGATCCTGTGAATTTCAATTTTGACCCCCCTGTCCCAGTTTGAAGAAAAATAATAATTTAAAATCGTTTGTTTTTGCCGAATTTTGGTCAAAGAAGAGGTGGTGGCCGAGTGGTTAGCGTGCTCGCCTCAAAAGGGCTTGGCGCTGGCCACTGGAGGTTCAAACCTTCTGACCTCCTCAGGCCACATAAGCTTTTGTTGCTTCAGGATTCCGAGGTTAAATCAGCCCCACAAAAAAAAAACAAAAAAAAAAAAACAAAAACAAAAACAACAAAACAAAAAACAAACATTTCAAACATCTTCAATGCATACAAAATAAACTGTGCTGTTATAAGTCTGGGGCCGATTCCCGAAAGAAACTTAAGTGGTAAAACTAAGTTCGGGAGGAGTTAAGTTGACT
>KB311722.1:71665-82879 GCA_000328365.1 Capitella teleta | reverse complement strand
TGCTTATTGGTCGAACTACAGCAAAGGGGATTTTCCTAATCCTTTGTTTCATTTGGAATATCTTCCAAACTATTTCTTGGAAAATGTTTGGAATTCAAGACGTTTCAAAGATAAGCAATGCCACCAAATCCAAACATGTTGCGCAAGCTTTGAGAATCCTCGACTTAGTGCACGGTGAGCTAATTACCCTCGCGATTTTAAATTCAAAATTATACTTTATATATATATATGTATACATTTAAAAGGCGAATAGTAATATACTGAGCGACTTTAATTCTGCAACTGCTAGTAGAACAAAAAATAAGACAAGAGGATAGAATATATCGGTTTAGTGGGTCTAGAAGATGTTCAGGTAGCGTGCCAAAAGCATTGAAATAAACACTTCATTCATGAATGACTCGCGTAGACATCTATTGAATAAACCAGTTTTCTCCCAAAGTTCCCACCAAGTTCTTGTCGAATCAATTTCCAAATTCCCCTATGTATTAGACTTTTGTGTTTACCTTTATTGCAATAGACACAGCAAACATCACACTTTCTATAGCCAAGCATTGTAATCAGAATTATTTAATCTTAAAAGATCTAATTTGAGGATTTACTAATGTAGCAGAATTAAAGTCGCTCAGTATATAATAATAGGCCTACATACCTCTTCATTCCACTCAGTATGAACGTTTTCACTTTGTTATTTTCCACATTGATTTGCTATGAAACTGTACTTTTTCAAAGACACCTTGGCACATCGTGCCCAATTTCATTAGAGTCAAACAACTTTTTTGACGTCCCTCAGTTTACTATGCGGATAATGCGGTACTTTTATCAGAAATTGACAGTATTCATTATTTTGTACAAATTTGCTGAGTATCCCGTCCATGTATAAAATTATTATAGTAAACAAAATTGCATACTACTACTAATAATAATCATTTTATTCATGCCATCATTGACATATACATATGTTTTTCAAAAAATAATAATGACATATAAAAGGGAAAATTGAACACGGTCGAAAGCCCGGGATGCGTTCAGTAGTGTGAGCATAATCGTTGATCCTCGTTGAGCGAAATGTTCCGTGACCTCTTGCAATGCAAATGTGCACTTGGTTGTTGAATGTCGAGGTTTGAAGCCAAACTGGAGATTGGAAGAACCAAGAACTGCTGAATGTTTTGAGAGCACGACATTGTCAAGAATTTTGCCAATAAGACTGCTCAACGCTATTGATCTAAAGTTGTTGCTGTCGGATAAAGTGTTTTTCATGTTCTTAGGTATAGGAACCAGCGTTGATTTAAGCATCATCCTTGGAGCAAGTGAATTGTTCGAAATCATTTGAAACAGAATGGAGACATGTGCTGATAGTTCATTGCAGGAGTTTTTGAAATGATCAGTTGAAAGCGATTCACATAATATGTTTGACTTGCAGCTTTCAGTTTTTTAATGGCATCTGTTACGTGATTGACTGATACGTTATGATCATCATAGCACTTTCCATTTTCACAGCAGTTTGACACTTGTATATTCAGTTCACTGAGTAGATCTTCCATTTCGGTTTCATCATAAGCAATACAGTTGTACAGTTCTTTGTATTTTTCACAGAAGAGATCTCGTATATCATCTTGCTCAGTAACTCCATCAACGTCTTGAATTGTTGGGTTGTGTTTTCGCCTTATTCGTTGCACCTCGGTCCAGAAGTTGCGCTGTTGACCTGCATGTAGTGATTCGGACATCTTTTCCGCTCGCAATTTCTCCTGATTACGTATGACCCACCGCGAAATACGTCTGTAGTCATTACGTGTTTTCTTGCGTATTTCGTACACCCATCCAGCCTGTCAGGAGCCGTTCTCTTTCCACACTCTGTTCCAGAAGATTGCGTGCCTTCTTGTTGGTTCAGCATGATGCCCCCAACCTGTTTTGCCTCTCTTCTTTACACGAAGGATAGTAGCAACTGCGGCTTGTACACAAGCCTGTGTGATGTTGTCATGGTAAGTACATATCGAATTCAGGGTAGCTTTCTGGTCACTGGCTTTCACCGTGCTTCGTAATGTTTCATATGGGACAGTAATGCCGGCCAGTAATTCACGTAATGTGTTCTTGTACTATTTATTTTTATAACAGCGAAAACATCGATTTGAGTTGCATTTTATTGGCTGCTGACCTCTCAAACTGACCAATCAGCGATTGACCAGACCGTCATGTTCTGCTGGTTCCTTTTACGTGCATGTACCTGATTGTTAACTCCAAGCTGCTTCAACGATTTTTTTCCACTGTGGTGCTTTTCAGTGATGCATTGCATAGAACCATGCACGTGCCGAAGCTCGGTACTTGGCCTTATATTTTGCTTGTAATCAGCCAAACCTTTACCCAGGGCTGTGTTATCTGCTGGTAACTGTGTTATCTGCTGGCCTCCGTGTGCGCACATACCTATATCTATAGCAGTTTGTAACCTTCACTTAAAGTTCGGAACAACTAATTTTACTCGCATCATGGCAATTCGACCATTGGACACTGCTAAGCTGCTTATCGGTCGAGCTACAGCAAAGGGGATTTTCCTAATCCTTCGTTTCATTTGGAATATCTTCCAAACGATTTCTTGGAAAATGTTTGGAATTCAAGACGTTTCAAAGATAAGTAATGCCACCAAATCCAAACATGTTGCTCAAGCTTTGAGAATCCTGGCTGTGAACAAATTTTGCTTTTCGCTGCTTCCGAGTTTGAGGGATTTCATTGTCTTGCATGATGAATACATTGATCCTGATTATGTAATCAACAACGATCACGTGACGCTGTTCTTCCTGGATCCTCATCGAGACGTCGCTGTGTTTGGAGAAGGAAGGCCAGGACAGCTTCTGTGGCATTCTGATTGCGATTCGCATGTAACGAATTCATTGTTCAAGAACTCCAAGAGATTAATTGTGATGCAAATGGATGAGTTCCACAAAGTGTCTGCTCGACTTCCTAACCCGAACAAACCTTTGGTCATCCTGGGAAACACTGCACGATGCGGTTCAACTCTCCTCACGCAAATATTTGAATGCACCAACAAAATCATGTCCTACTCCGAACCAAAGCCTCTGAACAATCTTGCAGTCTTGTACAAACATCAAGGAATGTCTGCAGATGTGATTCAGCTGACTAGAAGTCTGGTTCGAATGTATGCAAGACCGTTGAAGACCATGCCTAATCCAGAAGGCTGCCTACTCAAACCAGCCGGCCCTGCTTTTCTATGTGCTGAACCAATTTGTAGAATCTACCCTAATACACCTACATTCTACTTGTACAGAAACATGGATAGCATTGCTAAATCGATGTACAAGCTATCATATGTTGTTCCTTCTATTCGATTGATCTACTTGCTCTGTCGAATCCATGAAAATCTGGTTGAAGCTATATGTGATAAGTGTGGGTTTCCGACCAAAGGAGCAAACAGAACAGTTGACAACGACTATTGCTGTGGCGTCTTCATAGGAGTAATCACAGCTAATGTTTACAAGATGATGAGAGCTAATGGCGGCAATGTACATGGGTTGGTTTACGAGGATCTTATCCAGAATAAAGAGAGTGGTACTCGGGCCATCTTCAGAGCAAGCGGCATTCCAATGAATCTGGTGAATGATGCCTTGACTGCATTCACAAGAGACTCACAGCGAAATGGGATCTTTTCAAGAGAAACATTTGCTCGAATTAAGCCATTGAAATACACGATGGAAGACCAACGTAAGTCTAACGAAATATTGGCTGAGCTTGGCTACCCCACCATTGAACCATACACACTGGAAGGCACTCTTACGTTCTGAGGAGTGCATGCAATGAGGGTTTAAATGAGTACAGTGTAACCACGCTTCTGACAATATCGCATGTAATATTGATTTGATTCGCTGAATTAATAACAAAAGATACAACTAATTTAGGACTGCTCACTAGAACACTCAGCCTTTGCACCCGTCATCATGATACATATTGAAGCCTACAAGGGAAGTTTTCACTCGACAACTGGTTTTTTATTGTATTGGAGTGAGAAGGAATTGGTATCGCGGATATGGAGGTCAGGTCGAGGACAGGTGCTCTAGAAACATTTCTATAATCACTGTGACGATCATAGAATACTTTTATTTTTATTTTATTTCTGATTTTGCCCAAATGTTATTCTCCGATAGGAATATGTGTAAGATTTCGTTCTAAAACGTGCTCGATGTATCTTTATAACATAATTTGTTCCCCAAGATGAAATTTGGAATAATCAAAGTCGTTACGACGTTTTGTTTTGGCTCTTTTTAGCCATGTAAAGCATGATATCCATTACAGATTACAGATAACTACATACATTACAGATAATTTAATACTACACAAATCGATGTTTTTGCTGTTATCATAAAAATAAATAGTACAAGAACACATTACGTGAATTACTGGCCGGCATTACATTTCGCTCAACGAGGATCAACGATTATGATCACACTATTGGACGCGCATCCCGGGCTTTCGACCGTGTTCAATTTTCCCTTTTATATGTCATTATTATTTTTTGAAAAACATATGTATATGTCAATGATGGCATGAATAAAATGATTATTATTAGTAGTAGTATGCAATTTTGTTTACTATAATAATTTTATACATGGACGGGATACTCTGCAAATCTGTACAAAATAATGAATACTGTTAATTTCTGATAAAAGTACCGCATTATCCGCATAGTAAACTGAGGGACGTCAAAAAAGTTGTTTGACTCTAATGAAAATGGACACGATGTGCCAAGGTGTCTTTGAAACAGTACAGTTTCATGTTAAGATTACGTGGATGCTTCTAACTACTTCACACGATGTTTCATTATAGCATATGTAATTATGATTATATAAACTCTGCCTATGCATGTAGACCTTCAAGCAGCGCGTGCGCGGGATTGCTTCCATCTCCCAAGAGGCAATCAGCGAATACTGAGAGGTCAGAAGGCCAAGATGCAATTAGCGAATACTGGCGGTCAGAAGATCGCTGAGAACAAAGAACCGGAGAGCAAACGCATCCATCACTGTCAGATAGCAAATACTTGGAAGGCACCGAGCTATTGCATTTACTATTAGAAACACAGGCTGCCCCACATCCATGGTTCTAGTATATAACACTGTAGCGACTCCACTGCTACATTTATACTCGGACACAGCTGAAGATACCCGAAGGTGATTTGAAACAACAAGGGCCACGTCTGTTTGCAACGTATAGACTTTAATGGTACTTGACAGCCAATTATAACGATCACTGATTGCAGGAGAATCTCGAGGTCTGTTGGTGTTGTCTGGGAGACTGGTGGCTGTGGTTGACTGGACTGTGTCTACTCTATGTCTGTCTCTGTCTCTGTCTCTGCTAGTTGGATTGGAAATGTGTGTATTTATATGCTGGGTTTGTGGATGAGTAGAAGCCTTCAGTTTAGCATGTAAAGTATGGATCTACTTGTATATTTGGAAGGACTTCTGCTGATGATATCAGTTTATCGGTGTGAACTTTGTATCTTTAATGCGAATGGACTGTTTGTAATAGTAGGGGTCATTTGGTACTTGTCAGCCATCAGCGATGGATGTATGTTCGTGTATTCTCTGTCCCAAAAGTATAATACATTGCCATAGTTTATAGAGCCATACTAGACTTAAACATCATGTAAGTGTTAATTAAAGCCATGTGACCGTAACATATACATCCCATATTTAAGTTAAAATATTCAGTTTTCAAACTAAAGATTTTACTTCGCATTAAATTTACAGGATAGAAGCTTATAACTGTATGTAGGATTAAAGATGAATGTTATGTTCGATTTACTAACATGCCAATTAAAGTTTGTGTTTCAAGTGTTTCAAGAATCAGTGAGGTACATACGTGTATTGATGTGTGAGTGTGTGAGTGTATGGGTGTGTTAACCGAGATCTCCCCTGTGAATTAATTAAATATTGAATACATTCAAACAAACAGGAATTTGAAAAATTAGCAATAATTTCTGGTTTCTTGTCAAGACTGTCATCTCTGTAGTCATCATGGCAAGACTGTCATCATGATTATCACAGTCATTCAGGTTGTCATGGTAAACACTCATAGGAGTCTTGATCATCCTGGTCATCAGTGTAAACACTCATAGGGGTCTTCGGCTTTCTGATCATCAGGAGTATACATTCAGAGGGGTTCTGGTCATCCTCTCAGACATCGAGATTTGGTCTTAGTGATTTGATTCATCTGTTTGACTTCGAGTTTGGGTTTGGCTGAGTGAATTTCAAGGTTGTTCTTGCCATCTTCGGTCATCTTCTTCGCCAACTTGTCAGGAAATTCTCTTTGATCCTGGTGTATATGTAGCGTTGTACATCAGTTCGTTTTCATCTGGATTGGTTGTGATGTCCTGACTTGGACTACGTTGCTGATAGATCAAACACTATCTTGGTTGAATAGTGTTCTTGGTCAGTCATCAGGGAGGATCGGCTCCAAAGCTGCAAGTACAGTCATTTTCCGCTTCTCACACATACCAACAGCAACCGCAAATCAGTCATGTCTTTTAACTGATCTAGTGGTTAATCATTTAGGCTTGGGTTGTTTATATAATGGCCGTATTAAAGTCAAAGCATGATAAGGAAATAGTTTGGGGTATACAGGTTATGCTATCATTGCAATAAAATGGGTCAAACATGATAAACATGATCATGCACCTATGCTACTACAACTCTTGGCTTCAATAGCATATTCTGTAACAGGAGTGTATAGGCTTATCTAAATACCGTTGATCAGAATATCAATAGTACACAACACTAGTAGTACAAGGTAAATGTATCGACAAGTGACGTTAACGCATCGTCCAATTATGCGATTATCATATTATATAATACAAGGCAAAACACCAAGGAAGAGCTTAATAAATACATACAAGGATTGTCTGGCTGAGTAACATCCTATATCTAAAACAAACATGTTGTGACAACATACGTATCGTGTGTCTAAAACTTCAGGTATTCTGACTTGGAGAAACACTTCCTTTTTAAGGTTACAAGTGCTATCTTTGGCCGTAGGTTCAATGACCTAAGCATTTGGGATTTAATGGGTAAAATGGAAGACAAAGTCGCACCAAGAGGATCAGTCATCAGAAGGAAATACAAACGAAGGAGCAATTGCTGCCGATGTGGCAAGAGTTGTTATGCTAGGCGTAAGATTTGGTTTATCGTTACGTGCTCGGTCAGGGCCTCTAGGCATACGTGTGGGTAGGTAGGATTCTTCAACAACAGGGATTGGCCTGGCTTCTGAATGAACAAAATCAGAAGTTGTTTGGTTCTTTAATGGCGAAAGGGGATTTATCTCATTATAAGGTTTACTCTCGGGAATTTTTCGCACATTTCTCTGATTAATACGGACTACGTGACCAGTAGCTATTTCAATAACACGAAGGGCACCATCATGCGATGATATCACCTGATATCCGGGCTGCCAACGCGTCTCGCCCTTTCTAGGATTGAGGATACGAGCCGAGACAAAGATCCCTGGTGGTAGGCGTTTGGCTCTACCTGGTTCCTGTTTCCTGTATGCATCTTTTTGCTTAGAGCGGTATCCATGAAGTATTCGTTCAGCTAATCGAATGGCTTGTAATCGATCACCTTCTGTTTGTGACATAGGTTCAGCACGTGGTAATCTTGGCCTTTGACCAAATAATGCTTCGTAGGGACTAATACCCGTCTGACCTGGTGTGATTCGATAAGCATATAATGCAGAAGATAAGTATTCAGTCCATTTCTTGGGATTACCTCCGGTCATTTTTAACAACAGCTTCTGAATAGTACCGTAAAATCGCTCCACCATTCCGTTGCACTGGGGATTATATGGAGATGTCAATCGGTGACTTACTCCAAACTCTCTCAACCAATTTTCGAAATTAGTACTGGTCGGTTCACCTCCATTATCACTAATAAGATAACGTGGAACTCCATAACGCGCAACGATGTTGTCTATAAACGCTTCTTCAACAGTATCTGCCTTTTTAGATGCTATTGGAATGGCCTCACACCACCCCAAAAGATGATCCACACAGGTTAAAAGGTATTGTCTACCTCTGCGATCTCGAGGAAAAGGGCCGACTAGGTCAATTCCCCATGTATGGAATGGAGCAGGCGGGACAGGAACTGTACCACGAGGATGGGCAGGGTTGTTTGGCGATAAGCTGTTACACAATACACAGTGTTTTATGTAGTCCCTGATATGTTTTCGCATACCAGGCCACACATAATGTTCCTGTACTCTAGATAAGGTCTTGAGGAAAGCGGCATGACCTACTTCTGCATGACAACGATCGATCACTTTCTGGCGAAATTGTTGGGGCAATAACAGACACAGGTACCGTCCTGCATTGTGGCTTGGTTCGGCTATAGTATAGAGAAGACTACCTTGCACAATATACGGGGATTCGTCAGTTTCCTGAGATGCTTCCACATAAGCATCATGGAATTGCTCTTTTTGATGACGTGCAAGATCCTGGAGATCAATTCTGTCAGTGACCCAAACATCGGGAATGTCTGCTGGCACAATAACAGAGGTTGGAGTGGATGGTTCAATAGCAGCTATTCGAGATAACATATCAGCGCGGACATTCAGTTTCCCAGGATGGTACAAAATAGAAGCTTGGAATTCATTAATCTGCTGCGACCAACGAGAAATTTTTGATGATCTAATCTCGGACTGAAAGAGACTTCGTAGCGGTTTATGATCGGTATGAATTTCGAATTTGGCACCCCATAGATAAGCATGAAATTTCTTTAATGCATAAATAATAGCGTATGCTTCTTTCTCTATGGTCGCCCAATTCAACTGTGCTCCAGACAACTTATGAGATAGATAGCTGAAAATTTTTTCAACGCCTTCGTCATCTTTCTGGACCAGGATAGCACCCACAGCTTTGTTCGAGGCATCAGTGTAAAGAATATAAGGCTTGGAAACATCAGGATGAACAAGAATTGGAGATTGCGTCAGAGCGGTTTTAAGTGCATCAAAGGCCTGCTGTTGTTCAGGTCCCCACCTGAACGGTTCTCGAGACTTGGTCAAGTCAGTTAGAGGCGCAGCCAGGATCGCGAAACCTGGGATGAATTGCCGATAATAACCTGCCATGCCTAAGAATGACCGAACTGATGTGAGATCTTTCGGAGGACCAAGCGTCCTAATAGCATCTACCCGATCGGGTAGGGGTTTAATTCTGTCAGCGCTAACAGAATGTCCCAATAAATCGATTTTTGATAGGCCAAAATTGCATTTAGATGGTTTAAGCTGCCATCCGGATTCTCGAAGACGCTGAAAAACTTGTTCCAAATGTTGAGCATGCTCTTTGGGATTTCGTGAAAAGATCACTATGTCCTCTAGATAAACCATACAACATCGTCCAATCAGTCCAGACAAAACCTTATTCATTGCTCTTTGAAATATAGCAGGTGCATTGGTAAGTCCAAATGGCATCCGAACAAATTCAAATAGACCCAAATGACAAGTGAATGCAGAACGATTGATCGACGATTCCTCCATGGGGACTTGCCAATAACCAGAACGTAGATCTAATGTGCTGAAAATCTTGGATCCGGCAACTTGATCGAATACATCTTGAATAAGAGGAAGAGGATGAGCATCTTTTCGCGTGATTGAACTGATTTTCCGGTAATCAACACAAAAACGAATGGTACCATCTTTCTTCGGTGCTAGTGTAATAGGTGATGCCCAAGCGGAATCACTTGGCCGAATGATTCCGTCCCGTAACATTTCAGTTACACAATCTTCAACTTTTCGTCTTTTTAATAGAGGCATATGATAGGAAGGCTGTTTAATAGGCGGATGGTCACCTGTATCAATCACTGCTGGCAGCAGGGATCGAGCTACATTAACCGGTGTCGCCTTATGACTAAAAATGTCGCTATAAGCATCAATAATATCATTAACCACTTTCTGAGGGGCACGCGGGATACAAGAAATAGCAATGACAGAAAAACAACTTTTCTCAATGGTTTGCATCGGAAACTTTTGGTTTCCTAAGGTGAGCAACCCGTTTTTGAAATCAATAATAGAGGAACGACAAAGATCGGCACCTATCAACATATCGATGCCCAAAGACTCACAAACAAGGACTTCAATGGGAAGTCCGGCAAGGCGAATAGTACACGCCCCACGAATCGGAAGGGGGTGGTTTGTGATTGACACTAATTTCAGTGCAGGGTGCATAGGGGTTAAACGAGGTAAACGATAATATATTTACATCAATAAGAGTATGGGTCGACCCAGTATCAACTAGTGCAGTTGTCTGCACTCCACAAATATCCAGACGGATCCTAGGTCGTCCGTCTGCACCACTCACTCTACAGGTTTGATTACAGCGTCCTATAATCTCGGCTGTAGAGGCCTCTAGTTTTCCGATTTAGGGATAGTTTGGGATTTTTCAGGGCAGTCATATAACCAATGATTACCCCCACAATAACAAGGGTATTTGGGTGGCCCAGTTCTACAATTCTTAGTGGTATGACCAACTCGTCTACATCTAGAGCACCTTATCCCAGAAGCGTTCTGTTGCATCGTTTGGACAGGAAGAGAATTAGTGTCTTTAGTTCTACATTCCCTTGCAAAATGTTCCTGTTTCCCACATCTATAGCAAGAATAGTTCTTCGGATTCTGAGGAGGTTTGGGTTCAACTTTTGCTAAGGCTGCAATTTGGGCACAAGTTTCTTTTTGCAAGCTAACTAAGTCATTTACATCCATAGATAGAGCTGCAACCTGAGGGTCCTCATATTTCTCAATTGAATGTACTTTGCTAATCCTGCGTGGTCTTAATAAATCATCGTCCTGATAATGCCGTCTAACTTCTTTGACAACTTAAAGTGCTTAATTTCTTTCTTGCGACACTTCTAACCATTTCTCTATCACACAAGCCACTCAAAAACGTACGAATTAAGGAGGTTTGATCTAAAGGCAATGATTGGTAAGCTTCGTTCAGTAGGATTTCAAAAGTGGTTATGTAATTATACAATCCCTCCCCTGGACGTTGTTCTAAACGGTCTAAAGCTTCTTTTTGGGCCTCGGAGAAGTTTGCATTGACAAATTGATTTGCTAGGAGTTTCTTTATTTTGTGCCATTTTGCATTTTTCAATTCCCTTAGAGAAGAATGAATAGTAGACTCAACCGTTTGGAGGGCAATCTGAATTTGAATGTCTTCTGGTAAACGATCTATGGCTC
>KB311722.1:16865-41727 GCA_000328365.1 Capitella teleta | reverse complement strand
CTACTATGTAGAAATAGATCAAAACTGAATGACGATTTTAATACGAAGCGTAACTTACATACGTGATAAACAAAACACCAAATGGTTTGGGAATCACGCCTTTTATGTTTAATGGACAATGGTTGTCATCGCATTGTAGCACACACCATTTGCGTTGCTATAGATATAGACCTTAATTGATTATTTGATTGATTTATATAGGTATAAATATATAATCAGACAAATAATTATAACCAATAATAAGAGGAAGAAGGAGAAGTTAGAGTAATATATCAATACCAATCACATCATAGTAAGCTCAATTGTAGTGGTCAGTGAATAGCAACACATCCACTGTTTCGTGTATTTAAGTACATTTACGATCTCCACCCGTTAGATATCTTATGAGGCCACGGTTATTGATTACTTTTCAAGATCCCTGCATTTGCAAGCCAACCTCTGAGTATTATGTAAAATTATAATGAAAAACGTGTTGAAAGTAGTCAGTTCAATACATATTTATTTACTGACATCCATAGAATAATATATAAACTCAACATTTCAGGCATAAACATCTTCTGAGAAAGAAATACAAACGCCTTTTATGTAACATCTTGGAACATCAATTTTTCCCTTCTCAGCACACTTAACTATTATCTTCAATTGCAAAATTATTCATTTGATACCAATCGCCATGGCTGAAGAGAGGAATAAAAAGGAGAAGAAGAAGGAGAAGAAGAATGAGAAGCAAAAGTTTATGCCTGACCAGGGGTGGGCATGGGTCGTTCTCACCTCCGCCTTTCTCTGCATCACAGTCTTGGATGGCATCATTTTCTCAATTGGAATCTTTTTTTCGGAATTGAAGGAGCATTTCCAAACAAGCGATGGCCTCACTTCCTGGATTGTCTCCACTATTGGAGCCGTCTCTCAAGTTATTGGTTAGTGTATCATCTCCTCTGACCTTTTATTGTAAAATAAGTTCACGATTATTGTCTAGGGTGTCTTAACAAGAAATACCTTACCCCAAGCAGTTTAGTGCGATCAAAACCCTGCCAACTGGAATCCAGTGCAGTACTACTAAGAGTCACCATACATCTATTACACCACAATTACAGCCTGAATCCAGTCTATATAGTCTACGTGCATAGTATATGCATTTCTTTCACAGCTATTTTTCTAAATATTTGGCATGCACACACATTCCATTGAAAAAAGTCATTCATGTTCATACAGTTTACTATTAGTTGTTGAGCACTATAATTTTTCGAAATCCAAACGTCGCGGTTTTATAATATGTCTCATTTCGTGGAAAATCCAATTTTTGCGGTTTCAGCTTGGTATATAAAGTTGAACAGATAGACATCAGTGCTTTTTGTGAACTCATTTATGGGATGCAAAGTCATCATTGGCCCTCAAAGGATCCGATCTTATAAATATTATGGGCTCGACGAATTAAAACATTTTAGTGTTATAGATAGTCCTAGTTACCTAATATCATATTGGGGACATTTTTTTGCAAGAAATATAATTTTCGCGGTCGTGGGTAACCGCCAACATATTCCTCAAAACAAAAATTGGTTGTCCTTAGCTGCTCACGAGCATCAGATTATATTTCCTTTTCTTTTCTATTTACGACAATAAATCTTGTCTTACTCCCCCCCCCCCCTCCCACACGCCAATAGCTCATAGTCACTGAGGCACATCTTTCAAAACACCGATGCAAGTACAGAGTGATAGAAAACTTCACGAGTCTGAATGTCACGTGGCCCCCTAAACACTATATTCAATCACGTGCACATCCTGGACTCTCAGACATGACTTAAATATTTAACTAATCCGAACTTTCTGTGATGTGTATCCTTACAATGAACATACAATTTCATCGAATACATTTGAGGAGGATTTGATTTGAAGTAGCCATCATCAGGTCTCAGCCACTGAAGCGTTCATTAAACGACACTTTGAGAAATCCCCATTACTTGTGAATGAACGACCCTGTATATATCTAAGTAGGCCTGAACTATTACGTTTGTATGTGGAGGGAAAACTCATTTCCATAGAAAGAAAAGCAAGAAAACAAGGGGACCTCATATTTTGCCAAACCTCGAGAATTGGTCTATATGGGCCATACCTAGCCTATTCGTCAGCGGCCATCTCAGATCTCCGCTGATGGTACTTGTATGTTATAAACTGGAAGTTTTTCTGGCGTCAAAACCCGTGGGCATTGGCAGACACGCTGAAAATTTTGTATTAAAATCATCTATTTTAGAAATTAAATTAATGGATTACTAACACAGATGAATCGGACGAGGTGTACACCTTGGCTTGGCATCTCGCTGTGGTTTATCAACTAATGGATTATGTACTCTTGAATCATGCTATAGAGTCACAGAGTGTAGAAATGAAGACGAGTTGCAGTAAGTCTGATTAATTATAAATTTATAATAATAACATACTATTCAACTGTGAGAATGTGATGATGTGATAAAACTCGCATTTGTGAATTTTGTCGAGAGGCATTCGTGCACTCGAGCGATGTCGGCCGCCGATTTCCCGGGAAAATATGCGCGTCTGCGCCGCAAACTTGTCAAAACAATTACCGACTATAGATGTTTTAATGAGTATTCTCTCATATTTTGAGGTCAATGTTGTCATGCTGTGGCACATTATGTTCCCTGCATACTTACTAATTTGGATGTTTGTTTTGCATGCATGGTATCTCAAGAGAGAAACACTATAACACAAGATCTGTGGTTATTTCCCTTCGCCTTTTTAGCACGTAGCATAAATAAAACAACAACTCTATTTTGCCAATAAATTATTAGACTTCACTTCAGGAATTAGCAGGACTAATCAAGCAATCTGAACGACATTTTTCAGTTGAAGTAATGAAGGACCCCCTCTGACCCCTCCCCCCTCTCAAAGCTGGTTCATTTGCATATAGAATTTAATAATTTGCTCAATCGAGCGTTCAAGTGGTTTTATTTAAAAATTGAGGATATGGTTTGTGTATTTTAATATTTAATTGGGTGGCAAAATACATCAAGATTAGTTTGTGTGAGTTTGAGGCAGGTGGTAGCGTTCTTAATTGCCAAATTACACAATTTTCCACGAGCGTCTAAAATTGAGCGCTGAATTCATGATCATTTCACGTAACTTCCAGTTTTATACACATAATTTAATTATACACATAATTTATATTATATAATATACCTCCATCTGTATATGACAATATTCAGACGGCATTCTGTCTAGGCCATACCTATATTTCCAATCATGTTTTCAGCTGCTGTTGAAAGGTATATCGACATAATTGCAAAAGAAGTACATAAAGACACAGCTTGGATGTGTCCATTCTAAATTTCCCGCCATTTTGTTTCAGTTCCAATTTCTACCGCATGGGGTCCTGAATGATAACCCTCAAACGCTGTTGCCACGGTGATCACATGTAAACAATGAGCTTTGTTTTCTCCAAACGTGAATTAAAGTAAAACACAAACGGTGTCATGATTTCCACATAATCACTAAGAAACGTTATTGCTAAACAAAATCTTATGGATTAAACATAACGAACATATCGAGAGTGTGATTGATTCTGATGTTAGAGTTATGACGTCACAACAATGTCTCCCGCAGAAGGCGGTTCGCAATATTCGCATCGCATTAAATGAGCTACAAATGTGTGAAATAAAACTTTCCTTGATTGACATTTGACAGTATATATGGTTATTGTATATAGGCCTACAGTGAGTGTACATTTTCCCGGAATTATTATTTACTCGTCAATTTGCTTCTCGGTGTCATGATTTTCATGGAAAAACACCTCAGCTATCGATTTGATTTATTGAGTTTTACTAAAACTTCCTGAGCCAGTTTCATTCAACTGTCAGAGAATGTTTATATCCTTAATTATGATCATTCATTATACGATAATTGTAGCACTTTTTGTTTAGTGTTACTTACAACAAACAAAAACTTTCGTCATTATATCACATTCTGGCGTTCAGCTGACAAAATCCGAACGTACCTTTGAAAAATACAGATACAATTTCTTTCATTTTATTTCTCTGCAAAATTAACATGGTAACAGCATGCCAGTTTATGGTGCGCATTTAGAATTGTTCAGTGTCTACGTGCGATTAGCGTCGAGCTGGCGACCACGTGAGCACTTGTGTCTAAAGCCTTTCATGATTAACAAGCCCGCAAATCGAGAGTATAATTCCACAGACTAGACGATTGTAACGGATAAACGAGCTATTTCTACTTCAATTTGCCTACTTTTCAAATTAACACTATTTTATAAAGGGTTTTTTCTTCTTTCAATGCCATCAGTCTTACCCTTGGAGGGTCTATCGTTGCATACATGGCGAGTGGGCATCAATAGGTCTATCGACGGGCTCAAATTTAGATAGGAAGCTTCCTATTATATAATCAAATCCTATTAAAATATTAATGAATTTTATTGTATTGTATATATTTGTTTTTATGATGTCAATAACTCATGCACGTAGACTTCTACCTGTAGATGCAATGGCTTTTATCATACTTGATTTTACCCTAATTTCCTTGACACATATTCTTTGTTGCCATTGTTTTTATAGGTTTTCCTGTTCTGCCATGCTGTTGCATGCATTGTTTTTATTGTCCATATTATTTTTACATGCATGAAGCTTGATAAATAAATAAAATAATTAAACATATAGTGCTTATTTCGAGTTTCTAGGCAATCCTGTTTAAAATATATGATCACACAAGAACAAAGATAAAATGATACAATCACAGAGCACATAATAAAAAAGAAATAACTTCAAGGATCGCCTAAAACACACAGGAAGTTCTCAGCACGCAGCTCTTTCGGCTGGTCATTCCAGTTATGTGTGTAGCATTGGCGTTAGTGAGTGATGCCGTTTTACGGCTCCACCCAATCTGATCGGATGATACGGGCGAGCAGCGTTGGCGTTCGTATTGCGTTATCCGGACATGGTGAGAACAGCGAGGGTTCGTTTGTCATCGCATGTTTGCATGAGGTATGTAGGCCTAATCGGTGCACATATTCTTCATACAGGCGGGTGATTGTGGGTTATGAAATGTTAGATGTATATACCATATATGACATCGAACCAGATCAATCTCTTGATAACATAGTCATTTTTTAGCAGACAAACCGTCGAAATGAATTGAATGAACTCGCAATATCTACATTAAATGTTAACATGTATTGCCCCGTGTACTCAAAACAACAGATCACGAGCGAACGAAGCAATATGTGAGCCACACCTCAGACGTCGATTCTTGATTCTGGAGCAAGAAAGCCTTTCGAGGCGAAGTCGAACATGATTACATGGCTAGCCTCTCCAACCTCCTATTTCTACGTATAAATCCTACTGCCATTAAATGACAGAAGTCTCCAAAATAATCATAATAGCCAAACATCTTAGGTTTCATGAATCCACCAGAGTGTTTTACGGTATTTGTTCATTTCTACACATCCATTATGCACTGTGTAGTGACTCAAATACCCCGGGTTGATTGGCTGGCTGACTCACTGAGTGGTATAATGTCGATTAAATTCACGATTTTTAATGTAATATGTGCGTTCTGATTGGGAGCAATCGCCGTGGACTGTGAGAAATAAAATGTTTTTGTAGTGTACCAAGAAAGTAATGATGGCGTTGACCCATAATTCTATGAAAGTAAAAAAATGAATCACAAACTCATTATTTACAGGCCCAATCGCAGGAGTTTTGGCCAATCGCCTCTCGTGTCGGATGACCACAATACTGGGCAGCCTCATAGCGTGTGCGGGATTTGCCACAGCAGCCTTTGCACCAAACGTCATCGTTCTTCTGGTCGGGTATGGATTCGCCGGAGGCAAGTTGAAAGTAGTTAGAATCCAGGGTCGGCTAATGTTCTATTGCAGGATTTGGTCTTGGCCTGGTGTATCTGTGTTCGTATGTAGTTGTGGGTCTTTACTTTGATCAACGCATGCCTCTTGCGACAGGAATTGCAAGCAGTGGCTCAGGGGTGGGCATGTTCATCTTCGGTCCTCTGTCACAGCTTCTAATCAACTACTTCACTTGGCATGGTGCCATGTTGGCTTTTGCTGGGCTGGCCCTACAGTTCTGTGTTCTTGGAACCACTTACCTCCCAGTTCCAAGCGAACCAACACACGGCCGTAAGAAGACCAAATTGTGCGATGCTTCTCTGCTAACCGATATCCGATATTTGCTTCTGGGAGCTTCGTCACTTCTGGTCATGAGCGGTGAGATTGGCTGAGAATAATCACTATGATATTATTCACTTTTTATTCACAGGCTACATGATCCCTTTCATGTACATTGTCGAAGTAGCCATGGAACGACACGTTGCAAAATTTGAAGCTACCTTCCTTATCTCGATCATTGGCATTGCCAATTGCATCGGAAGAATAGGTGCTGGATTCCTTGTGAACCTGGAGATCATCGATGACTTTGTGCTCTACATTGGTGCTTGCATCATTGGAGGAGCAGCAACCATGGCGTGCACTCACCTGCCCTCCTATGGCACTCTAGCAGCATTCTGTGTTATATACGGTTGTTTCATAGGTATATAAGTATATTATGATATCTGTATCCTTTAATTAATGCCTCTTTTATTAGCTTGTTTTGTCTCTGTGAGTCCAATTATTGTGGTTCAGCTTTTTGGACACGAAAAACTCGCTGAAACTTTGGGTTTCCTCAATTTGGCAAGAGGAATGGGAGCCCTGGTTGGACCTCCGTTGACAGGTGCAGAATAAAGCATGCTTAGCTGATTTGAATGGCATTACGTTGTGTAAAGCCGTTTGTAACACAAAGCACACGGTTAATATATTTATCTTAATTGGTATCACAGCAATGTTTTTATGTATTTCCATATTATGTTTACCTAAAAATTTCCCATGATCATGTCTCTATTTTCTATTTCAAATTTGTGTTGTAGGTTGGCTGGTGGATACTCAACATGGTCACTATGTAGCGTTCTACTTTGCTGGGATAGTCATCGCATGCGGAGGTTTAATTTGCATTCCCATCAATTGGATTCGCAAGCCTGTCGAGAAATACACGGGAACCAGACGCATGAGCCAAGTACACATTGCTGTCGCTCTGGCCTTTGTTAGGCCAACCATAGCCTCGAATCAGAATGAAAACTTGCCAGTGGAAACATTGTGGCTGTGAATACCATTGTGTAGCTCAACGTGTGTTCATGATAATGTCCACAACTCAACAAATCGTGTAACATATTGGTCAAACTTGGCTAAGGAATGATAATACATGTTTCTTCATAATAAACCATGACTTGTTGCGGTTGAGCGAAATTTCTGGACTCTGGAGTGTCTTTTTATCTTATACGGGGCCGTCAAAACGTGCGACAGATCTCCGCTAAGTTATTTGTGTTAATTGTGATAATTATCTTGTAAATATAAACCACCTAATGAAATCTTCCAGAAGTGAGAAAGTCATTCGAGTAATTAGTTCATCTGGATCTTCTTTATTCATCCTGAATTCTTTTGTAGAATAAACTGACAGGAATTGCATCAAAGACCCCCAATCACCGAATAACATTATACCCATTCACCATCAGAATTCTCATAGGCCCTCGGTTAGTTGTGGTGCATGGGAGTGTTGGAACTTTGCCATTGACATTCAAAGACAACTTAGGTGAAAAGGAAACGCGGGAATCCGCGAATTCTGGTAAACATAATTTTGATAACTTCCATGACAAGATGTCTTTGATAGACAATGATATTTACTGGAACGATACTCTAACAAGTACTTTACTCAAAAGCAATCATACTTTTGATAAATTTACACTCTGGGAAGGCTGGCGAATTCCCGAAGGATAGTATCCAGAATCCTCCTGCCTCTGGAGCGTGGAGTTGATCCAAGAGTCACAAACCACCAAATCGGAAAAAGTGTATCAACCTCACAATAAATTCGTCATCGAGCAGAGGGTGCCTAAAAGTGAGAGCAAACTGAGACGAATGACAAATCCGGCAAGATCCTGGTTACGACAGGGGAGGAATGCGACTAACCAATATCTGCAAAGAAACCTTTGATATCGTGTCAGGTAGGGGAAATAGGGGCTCAGATCCCCATAGAAGACCCCAAATCCGGACTAAGAATATTCGGAGATCCGACTATTACAGCAAAAAGGCTCACCTATACCTTGCTATGGTCATTGAAGACGGAAAATAAACTCACGGCATTGTCATGGCTGGCACATTCCCCAATTTGTCACAAAATTAACATTTATGGGATAAACTGAAGTCAGTAATTCCTCACCGCCTCAAGTATCTCAACAATAACAGAGAACTGATTCAAGGCTGTAACAACATCCCATAATTATTATGGCAGGGTTCAGAGTCGCAACGAAAAATTTGGCCCAAAATCCTCTCATGTGTTATTAGCGTGTGAGTCAGAGGACTGGGAATATCTGTTCATGAAAAGCAAACATTTTTATTGTAGCCCCTTGTCGATTGTTCCTCCAATTAAATCAGGTTAATACCGTTTGTTTTGTTTGAAATTTAAGGGTAATTAGAAAGAGGATAGAAATGAAAAAGGTCACTTTTCATAACATTTTTGAACCGTAATCAATGGAATCTTGGCAACTTCAAAATATAACCCTATAATAATATTAAACATGAGGCATTGACCATGAACAAAATTAACATGAACCAAATGGTTGTTCCAACTTACACTTGCAATCTTCTTCAATTCCGGAATAAATATTCAAAATTGAGAAAACGATGCCATCCAAGACTGTGATGCAGAGAAATGCGGAGGTAAGTACGACCCATGCCCACCCCTGGTCAGGCACAAACTTATGCTTCTCCTTTTTTGGTCTGCCGTGGCTATCAAACCAAATCAAGAAGTTTGTCAATTCGTGACTTAAAGGGGTTTACTTTCTGGTGAGGTGCACACGAGAGAAAACAAAACTTTTCCAGGAGATACTAGTGCATGAACAGCCGATAGGTGCCTGGGTTTCTTTTTTTTCCGTTTTTTCCCCCTTCTGAAGAATATATTTATGTTTGATATGAGTTCCGAGAATGTTTAAGTGCACCAATTATTTTGCCAACGTCACCAAACATAGTAAAATGGTGTAAGTCACAGTAAGTGGCGGACCAGGAACAAACGACGTCAAATCACTAATTGGAGGGAGTTTATTGGACATCGTCAAACTGAAATAGTGCGACAAATAATAACGATAGACAATAATATGAAGAACATCCCATTGTTGCCTTTGGTGCGTTGCTTGGTATTGCGATGTGTGCTTCAAAGACGGTAAAGGAGATGGTGCTAAATGACCAAGTTAATCTCCTCTGGCCAAGAAGTTGGCGGTGCAAGTGCAATGAACCGTGACGAGAGTATAAGTAGTCAGATGGGGAGGTATGAGATGACACGAAACAGTTATTTGCACATTGCTTATGTGGTTGATCATAGATACGTCAGACCATGAAATTAACAATTGGTTCCATTCTTTGCACACACGTTTTCTTGTATAATTGGTTACAAGTATGACTAAGGTAAAATTACAAATTGATAGTTCACATTAAATAATTTGGATTGCATTTAATATTGACTCAAATGTTGTTTACATATTCTCTTGTGTTGTGAATTTTTGAGACTGTTGAGTTAAATCAGTCGTAACTTGATTAAGTTGTATCCTGTAATTGTGCTAGGCACGTTGAAGTGATACAATGTATCCAAATTTTGCAAGAACATCCTGTCGTCTGGAATTCTTTTATCTTTCTTGTTAACTTTTTCAGCTGGCCTTCCAAAGAAGAACATTTTCACAATCATCTTGGTTTTGTGCAATCAGCAAAAGTGCCGCTGATTTTGTGAATGAGGATCGCGAATCAATTCATGAGCGTGTTAAAACTTGCAAAAGTCTTTAGGAGCATTTATTGCTGATATGCATAAAAAAGTTCTGAGTATTGATCGAAGCATTTTAATGTTAACTCACATAAAACCTTGAAAGCCGCTGATAGCATTAAGCATATCAGTTAATCCAGCATTTGAACCAAGATGTCCCAAGGAAAAGATCAAGGTGTGATGTCAGTTAGGGTTTAATTTCAATTAATGATCATTATTTTTTATTTTTTTTTATTTTACGAGTGACGATATCTATTGCAACAATGGCGGATCAACTCCGGAACAAACAGGCCAATGATTCGTCGAAGGAGAACAATTCTGCTATTGAACAGCCAAGTCGATTGGTGCGAACCAAACAAGGTCAGTATTCAGGGGTATTATATCAAGTACACAATCACCAATTGTGTAGAATTTGGAAATTGTCGTGTTCTGTGTAGTTGCACACGTGTAATACAGTGAGCAATCTTTAACCACCAACAGTCTTGAAATAAAAACAAAGATGTAAACTACGTTTGCATATGAAAGTTGCAAGTTAACACTTGCCATGTACGTGTGTACTGTCGGAGGCCATGTTTACATACCACGATGAGTTTTATAGCCGTATTATATTAATTTTTTTTGTCTTTTTTGGTTGGCGTCTGCGGACGATTTCAGAGTGACCGTTGACATTACATTTTTACCTGGTTTAAGAACATATCATGGCATCGACATCGTCTTCATAGTTCATCCTCATCAGGCTCTACCCTTCTTTTGTTTTTTTTTTTTCATATTATGTTTTATATTTTCATAATCGTTCTTGTTACCTTGGTATTACCTAGCCATTATATTATGTTCATCACATACATTTATGTTATCACCTAGCCATATGATCCACTTGTTTGATAAAATCCCTTTCTCTACCTCATAAATCACTATTTTCACAGTATATACGCCATACTACAGATCATTAGTACTATAATTGTAATTTTCAGCTATATGGTGTTTCACTATGTGTCCTTCGATCTTATGTTCATTAATTTTATATTCACAATATGCTTCAGTTAACGCCAACCTTTTGGTTTAAATACTTGTTCAATATTCAAAACGACTGCTTCAAAATTGCTTTTTTTTTCAGCTTGTACAGCTATCTTTACAATTCTGAACTTTTTGGTTCCCATAGCAACTATTTGCATAGGTGAGTTATCCTTTTCCGTACTTGTGCAATTTATGCCTGCAATGCGCATACTTATCCTGTGCAGGTGCCATCTTTGTGAATGACTGTCCACGACAACATATGATCCCCATCTACTTGATTGTTTCTGGTTGTGGCATCCTAATCAGGACTTTTCTAGGTGTGGTAGGATTGTGTATTGCGTCCAAGTATGAAAACCCCGAGGAGGTGCCTCCGCAGACCCTGACCATCAAGATTCTGGATTTTCTACATGCGACCTTTATATTTTGTTGGTTTATTGCTGGTGAGTTTTGATACCACGAGCGATCCCTTAATTTATATTATTATTAAAGGTGCTACACCTTGACCCGTGCGCTCTCAGCTGTAATTTAAGTGATTTTGTTTTGTTTTTTAATCTGCCCTTAATCAGCTCTAAGCCAAGTGTGAAATGCCAGAATTAAAGCGCCACGCGAATTAAATTATGCAAGTTGGAGGCCCCTTTGTATAACATGTAACACACAAATTGAAGCCAGAATAGTAATTCCTGAATGTTAATCACGGTCCACCTTTAATTGGTCACAGTTACAAAATGCGACCAATGAGAGCCACATAAAAAAACATCATTTCCGGTGTCCTTTTCTATTTCAGGTAACGTGTGGATCTTCAGCATTCACAAGGATCACCAAGAAAGCGACCCAAGCCAAGATTCATTCTGCGCTGCAGTGGTATATAAATATGCCTTCTGGCTCACAATTGTGGCCTACATAGGACTCATATTGGCCATCGTTCTGTGTTTAGTGGGCTGCCTCTTCTTCGGTGTCGTCATCTGCAGAGCTGGAGATGATTAGCTTTGAATAGAAAACAGAGGATGATATCAAACAAGCTGAATTCGGTGGAAATTGTTACCTGGGCAGATTAGACTGGAGCTGTCGAGAATAGCGTATATTTTTATCACCCCTGTCAAATGCCTCTTTTTTTAGTGCCATGTTGATTATAGTTTATTACTTTAAGAATCTACAGTCTCGCTTATTGCACATGAAATGGTTAACAGGCATATACTAGTATTTGATAACGAATTAGTATGATAAAATTAATTATTGTTGTCAATACCTTCGTAAAACTAAAAAAAAAAAATGAAATGAATTTAAATTACAAATTACTCAAAAGATTAAATCATAAAACACACCACGTGACACTCTTTGGGCATTGAAAAATGAAATGAATTTAAATTACAAATTACTCAAAAGATGAAATCATGAAACACACCACGTGCCACTCACTCTTTGGGCATTGAATCTCTCTCTCTCTCTGCAGCCAATTAATAAACGATGCTAATGATGTTTTAGTATTTTATTAGATATTAATTGTAGAATAGTTCTTGTTACTCGTATACAATGTCGTCTTTGATGTTTGTTTGCTTCTGCTTTTTTTTCTTTTTCTTTTTTTTTTTTTGCTTTTTTAATATACTGAAAGACAGAATCATAACGCCCTCTCTTATTCACTGCCACGATTATCATAACGCCCTTGCTGATTCGACTTCGACATGCAATCAGCAATTTTTAATTCTAGCCAATATAACATGGTGAGTTGCTTACCTTCCATTCATGGACACTGTTACGACCAGGGGGCATATCAATTAAATGAGAAAGCATTCGCGTGGTATGTCTGCCCTTGCACGCGTAATTCCAGAAGCATTGATAGCATGTGTGCTGTGTGCAATTACAACGAAATGACCTGAATCGTGGCTTCTAAGCGGATGCATTCTTTGTGCTACCATCCCATTCGTTGCAGCAGCCAACTCCACATTAAACCCAAGCATCTTCATCTTATCACATGAGCAGGAAACAAGCGGCCAATCCTGCCTTTACATTCTGAAGTAATAAGCGGAAGTAGTTGCAGAAAAGACCATCTTTATTTAACATCGAATGGTTTATATACAAAATAATGAGCAGTGAAGTGGATGTCAGAGGAGTTAATTGAGTCAATGATTACATAATCATTACACAATCGTGCTCCAAACTGATGATAATCGAGGAACCCGGTTAATGCCTATGGATCGGTATAAATATAGCCAGACCAATACATGGAGTAGAATGACGGACGAATAACATGTGACTCTTATAATTGCAACTTGTCAAGTGCGTACTGCTCTAAATGAACCCGTTGATCTCTCCTCAGATTCACCTTTCGTGTGTTCATGCATGCCTTTGGGTTGGAGATCAGTTTACACACGTGCCATAGGAGATTTTGATCGCATGAATGCATCCCTACCACAGCAAGTGCACGTTCACGTGATATATTATACTCCTGTCTGTGGAATATCAGATGATCTCATTGCTCAGGTCAAACCAGCCATAACTTCAGTGAAAAGAAATCAATTCATTGTAACCTAATTCGACCAGAACATTTTTTTTTTTTCAATCAGTCAGGAATGACCATCCACGGCCATTTCATGTGGATGCTGTAGGCCCTATGACCTTCGGAGACCTCCGTCTGAGAACTCCTGAGCGACACTTCTTGATCCAATGCAGAGGAGTCCAGAAGATGTTTGACATTTCTTCTTTGTTGTATCAAGCTTCTTGAACAGCTACAATACAACACGTTATTTGTTTCTACGCCAATTTCAGCTGCATTCTTTCTCCTCCTTTCATTCCTTGGTTTAAGTAGCTTCTTTCCCTTAAAGGGAGAGAGAACTGGTTAAAAATGGACTCTGAGTCGTTATTTGATGCACCAAAAATGATTCCTATGTCTGGCCCACACAAGGAATATCATCCTTAACGATTTCGCGGGAGATATATTGCTAATTAGGCGTGACGTCAGGAGCTGTGATGAAACACCGAGTTCCCCATCTTTTACAATGGACCTCGTCATAGCAGCGTGTCTTGCGACTAAACCCCTGGATATTTTTTTATTTTCTTTTCGGAAATAGCTAGAATAATCATTTTGCCACCAGTCAGTCGCGAAAAAAAAAATGTTTCGCTATTTTTCTTATTTTAACAAGCGATTTTCTAGGACACCTACCATTTTTCTCATCCTGAAAAAGTACAAAGGTCAGTCAGAGTGCACCACGCAAGCGCTTTCGTTTCGTAAACAACAAAGATGTCCTTTTATGGCAAAGATGATCTGCTCTGATTGGCTAAAATCGATAGCTTCACGAGAGGAACGGGACCAATCACGGCAAGCCCTCAGCTGACGTTTGCCTCCTATACTTCGTAATGGAAGTCATTCTCCCATAGGCCCAATGCTAACCCCGATATTCGGAATGCATTATTTCCTTACGCTTGCATCCAGGCATGGTGTTTTGGCACAGAATGCTATCAATCGGTGCTATGAGTCAATAGAACATCACTTGAAATTCAGTTCCCCATCCCTTGAAGTCCTTGAAATAGTTTCGCTCATACCTCGAATAGAAATTTCACCTGGTAAAGCAAATATCCCCGTCTATACCTTTGATGGTAATGTTCTTGACATTCTTGACAACCTACTTAGCTGGCTATACCAGCCATGGACTAACAGTATCACAATTCCCTTGGTCATCATTGCTGCTGATTTTGGAGAGGAGTATCGCAAATCCGTTCCTTTCATGTGCGAGTTGAGACTGGCAATAGTCTGTAAGATTACAATTGATTACGAGGTATAATAGGGGAAGTAGTGAACAGGGTGCGGAGTGTTTATTTTGTTTATTTGAGGAGTGCACTGTTTGTAATATTGAAGGCCGCATATCAGTCTATCAGTTGATCCTGCATTAAAAGCTATAGATGTCTCAAGCACTGCACAGTGTGGTTCAAGTGGTGTTCTACTTGAACAAGTGATTCCCAAGGGTGGTAATATCTATTGCAACAATGGCGGATCTGATCTGGGACGACTCTAATGTCGAAGAGTCGAGTCGATGGGCAAGTGCCAAAAGAAGTAAGTATTCATCAGAATTGTCAAGTATGTCACTATTTTGTGTCAAATTCAACACACTGTGTGCAGTATTTAACAATAGAGTGAAAAGTTCATTCCAAAAACTCCAATCACATTTTGATACACTAGAAATTTAGAAGACGCAAAGTAATAAATAAATACCGGTACATAGCATATGAAAAACAAATAATATAATCAAAAAGTACAAAATTACAAGTGAGTTAGGCTCCTGTCAGAATCAGTGGAGTAAAGCAGGAAGCGAGTTTATATAATGCATGTGCTTGCTATATACTATAGAGCTGCTATACATTTTTCTTATTACTGAAAGCAAAATTTTCGTGTCAAAACTTGGTCTATGTAATATCATAGACTAATTACGTATATGCTATTTATAAGTCTTACATTGATCGGCATTAAGTATGTAATTGGAAACATGACGTGAAGTCACTATTGAATAATAATGACAAAACTCCTTAAAGCTGCTTTAGCCGTAAGTTTAACACCTGCATTCACTGATTCAGCTAAACAGCAGCTGTTGTCCACGGGCTTTCAATGCGCTCGCCACGCACAGCGAGCTCACTGACCGACGAGAAACCCCCCGCCGGGCGTGCTGCGTGAGTGACCAGCGTTAAAGCGCTGTGACGCGTCTATACGTAATTAGTCTATGGTAATATGTATGCACATACCTTTTATAAACATATTGATAAAGCACGCAGTCATTGTATTATCATAGTAGGTTACTCTGAAAAAGATTTAAAAACAATGCGAAGCACATCAATCTATATAAATTATATAGTATGCCTTTACGGTCAAGTTGAAAGGCGTGAACGGAACAATGGTGCTAAATGATAATTATGTCGAAGCACTAATCAAAAGTAATAAACATCCATTCTAGTCATTCGTGATTTATGGTTATTACACTATTACTAAACAGATTATTGTTGCTTGCAATCCACGAGTACCGTGAGTTATCATTATTTAGTATAATTAGTTATTAATGCCAAACTTCTCCCAAAATTTTCTGTAGCATTCTAAAATTTTATGAAATTTTTTTGCAATCATTGTAAAAAAGAATATGTTTTGTTCTTTTCAGCGTGTACAGCTGTTTTTACAATCCTGAACTTGTTAGTTTCCATAGCAACCATTAGCATAGGTGAGGTATCCTTCATGTACAAATTATTCATGCCGGCAATGCGCATACTTTTCCTGTGCAGGTGCCATCTTTGTGAATGACTGTCCACGGCAGCATATGATCCCCATCTATTTGATTGTTACTGGTTGTTGCATCTTCATCAGGACTTTCCGATGTGTGGTAGGATTGTGCATTGCGTCCATCTATGACAACCCGAACGAGGTCACTCCGCAAAAACTGCCCCGCAAGGCTTTGGATGTCTTCCTCGTTGTCTTTCCGTTGTCTTGGTTACTCAGTGGTAAGTCTTGATACAGAAAAAAATGCACTCTTTGATCCCAAATATCTAAAATCTGCAACAAAACGTACAAGAGAGAGCCGAGTGTTACATTATTGGATGAAGCTCAGTTAAATTTATAAATCCGGTATTCATGGAAACGCTCGAATAATTGAAAAATAAGCCTCTCTTCTAAGATCGATGCTGGGTATCTAAGAGGTTTTATTTCATGACTAATAGGCGACCCAGATTCAACCAGGAAAATGAAAGACCCTTTTTGGAGAGCACGTTATTGTGCGCAGATGAACGTCAGAATGGTTTATATATTCATGCCAGAGTTTGGTCAGAGGAACACATTATAGCCAACCAGAGTCGTGATTTAACAGATTCATGAAAAATTTTGGGTTCTAAAACTTTCCATAATTTCTGAGCCTCACAATTCAAGTATAAAATAGTTGTTATATTTCAACAGGTAGCATTTGGGTCTTCAGCACACACAAGGACTATCAAGACAGCGACCCAAGCCAAGATTCTTTCTGTGCTTCTGCATTGTTTAAATATGCTTTTAGGTACACCCTGGCCGCTTACATAGGGATGATATTGACTGTCGTTCTTTACATACCAGGGTACACCATTTATTTGTGTTGCTGGGAAATACAGAGGTTGAGACGAGTTGAGATGAGGTTAGAACGAGAGGAAGATGTTTAACCAGCTAGATTTGGTGGCAATTAATAATATATAACTGTGAGTTCTGATTGTTGAATAAATTAAATATATTAACTTTATAGTTCTTTGTGTTTGTGCTATGCTGAGTAATCTATGAATTCATTATTCTACTAATGTACAATCTCGGTTATTACACATATATTGATTTGTGGCTCCAAATACTAGTATTGAATAACGCCAGAAACTACCAGTGTGTGGTATGCGCGATATCATATTGAATTTTGATCTGTTGGATGCCAAGCCTTACATGCCGCCTGTTGCCATGGCATCCCTGCCAGGCTGTCACAAGCTCACTATTATATTTCTAGCAAACGTAACAACACCTCATCGATATTCAGAGGAATAAATAGATTATTAAAAAAAATATTTAACCATTTTATTGAAGCAGTATAAGCGGTTGAACAACATTCAATACTTGAACAATGATGCCATTAAATCGCTCTTCACTAATAATAAAATAATATTATTCTTTGATTGTCAATACGATATTTGCAAACCAATACATTTTTTTCTATGCATAGAATGTTCCGCTAAGACTATTTGAATGGAATTGCTTTGTTTTCCTTCCTTGCAATATCGGCCACAGGTAGCTTGTCCCCTAACCATGGTCTGCAAGAAAATCTCAAAATAGAGAACAGACACGGTATTTGGTTCAGTTCAAAATACTGTAGAGCCCGCTATTTTGCGGACTTCAAATTTAAAAGTTATTTCCAGGTTGATATAGCATGTTGTAGCTATAGGAGTAATAATTTGCAATCAATGTCTCGCCACTATAATGTGTACACCGCAAAAATTAATCGCTCCGCGAAAATTCAGTGCTCTGGAATGCTAACCTGTAGTACATCCGAGGAGCGTCCTTGATGTTCATTTTGCAGAACACCTGGAATTGAAGAAATTAGATTTGAAAAAAAAAAAAAAAAATGATAATAGTAATAGTAATAAAATACCTTTGGTTTGCTTGCATGTTGAGTTTCAGTGGCTTTTATTATGGCGTGACTCACCGAAGTCGAAGCCCGCGAAACACAACTAGCCGGTCGCCTCACTGCTTTCGCTTTCACTTTCGTTTTACCTTTCATCTGTAGTTTCATTCTCTCATTCGCGAGGAATTCTGCACAATGGCAACCGTGAAACCAATAAAAGTATGTTTATATTATCTAATAACCGATTATTATCATACCAATGTATTCATCAGCAGTTTTTGGTCGTTTCATATGCTCCCGAATCTCATTCGAATAGTCATTTCTTCGACTCAACGATCGATGCCCATCCTTGTATTCAACCGGAGTTCCGGCTCGAAATGGTTTCAACGAAATTTCCGTATGATCAGTGATCTGTGTAGTGGCGAAAGATAGCGAGGAATAATGTCGGTTTTGACCGGATGAATCGATGTCTGTTCCGGTTGAACTTTCATCTGAAGAATAGCAATGGAATGTGATGAACTAGTTTGTATATGTCGACTAACTGATGCTTTTCCCTGAGCAAGGCCTACTCTGTCGTCCATGGTGGGAATTACTATAGGGAGGAAAGTGGATGCTGGACATCGTATGAGGTACGTTGAGCGAGTAGAGGAACCTACGAGGGTTTGGTGTGAAGGTTATATTCTCAGGGTATTCGACTCACCGATCGTAAAAGTTGAAAATATCTGTGTGTCTGAAGTCTCTGACGTCGAGGAACGTATGGCAATCTGGGTTAATCTGGCATGCCTGCAAAGTGATGTATATTGAGGTGGTCATTCTCTCAACAGAGGGATGAAAAACACAGTTTCATCTTCAATTATGAAGAAGAAGGAAAATTGTCATACCTTAGCATGGTATTTGTTTGAGATGGTCTTTTTAATTCCGATTTCGTTCCAATTGTCTAAAATCTGAGAATGCCAAACTTAAAAGTGAGAAGGAGATTTATTTCTCGGTGGTCTTACCAGAGGTTGAGCCAGGGATCCCTTGAGTATCAATGCACACAAATGATCTGGATTCTTTGCTAGAGCTTTATCGACATCTTGAATTGCCTACAATGAATATGATATATTTTGATCGAAAATTAATAAACTGGCAGTTTGAATTGTACGAATACAGCCAAACAGCATAGGTTTCATTCAAGAATTAGTTCCGAAATATTTTGCAAAAAGTGAGACTTACGCATGATTCAAGCATGCCACTACTTTCACACGCACAAAACGTAAGCAGGTGGTATTCGTGACGATACTTTTCCCTGATAAGACGTTTGCGGAAGCAGTTTAGGTGATAAGAAGGGAGGTGCACCTGTATGACCTCTCATATCAGCAAGAACCAATAATTAAAGTACAAACGCAAACGTAAACGCACACCCAAAAAAAACACAACAGATGACTTATATGGGAAAGAAACAGCTTTTTTTGCAGAGCAAGGATGGGCAGAAAGTTAAAAGATACGGATGTCCACTTGATCCAGGGCGACCTTAAAAGGGCCAATGCCACCAATTTTCTCCATTCAGCTCTTTCTACAACAATCAAGAATGGCTCTCATTCGACTCATCTCAGCACTCTGCATCATCTACTGCTGCCAAGCCCGCAGCGCTCCTCTGTTTGGCGATTATTCTGCCACGAACGATGAATATCTTGTGGTGCTCAAAACGGGAAAATTCGGTATTGCATCCGCTACCAGCCTCCCCCACCACCTGAATGTGCTCAACAGCTTCAACATCAATGGTTGGAGAGCACTGCACGTCAAGGCAGACGGTGAGATCTTGTCGCTGCTGCAAGAGGACACTAATGTCGATTTCATCGAGGCCAACCGATTCGACGCACACGTGGCGGCCTCGTGTGTTGAGCAGTCAACTGGCAGTGACGTGTGGGGTCTGAGCAGAGTCAGTTCTCGGATGACGCCGAATTATGAGCACTCCACTTATCAGTACGTGGACAGCCAGGACGGTTCTGGCGTTGAGGTGTACGTTCTGGACACGGGCATCAACGTTGAACACACAGACTTTGGTGGACGCGCAGAGCACGGCTTCACTGCTCCAGGAATCACGGAGGGAGATGACGACCTCAACGGTCATGGCACTCACTGCGCGGGCAGCGTGGGAGGCACCAAGTACGGGGTCGCCAAGGGCGTTAAACTCATCGCCGTCAAGGTCCTTGGTTTCTTCGGATTCGGTTCGAACACTGATATCATATCTGGAATTGAGTACGTGCATCAACAGCACACAGCAGGTTCGAAGACGGTGATGAACCTATCCCTGGGTGGAGCAGGAAGCTCTCCGGCCATGGAAGCCGCGCTGCAGGCGGCCATCGATGCGGGAGTGCACGCCGTTGTGGCTGCCGGCAACAGCAACGCCGACGCGTGCAGCTTCAGTCCAGCTCATCTTGCCGACGCCATCACAGTGGCTGCGTCCAACATCAAAGACGACATGTACAGCAGCAGCAACCACGGCACCTGCGTTGACGTCATCGCTCCGGGTGAAAACATTCCGTCCACATACATTGGAGGTCCAGACGCCACCGCCACGCTGACCGGCACTTCGATGGCAGCGCCTCACGTGGCTGGCTGGGTGGCTCGTCATCTTAGCTCCTTCGAGTCGAACGAGCTGCCATCGCCGTTTGAGGTGAGAGAAACTCTGATACGAGAAGCGACAACTGCTGACGTCATTCAGCTCCGGGAGAAGGAAGACACCCCTAACCTCCTGCTCTTTGCTTCTTGCTAAAAGTACGACACCTCATCTTTCCAATGTGCCAAAATTCAATAAAAACAGTGTATGATTGCTGTGAATTATATTATATGTTTACATTAAACATGAAAGTATCAAAGCATCGATGATTCTATATCAGAAATTTCATTCTGGCAAGGACAGCATTCAACAGGTCAAAAGGTCATGTTGCGTAAGCATAATGCCAAGTAAGGCTAAAACACTTTAAAACTAATGAAATAACATAACAATTTTGAATCTAGAACACATCACCCCTAACACGAGGAGTTGGTTTGGCAGCATCGGCGGGATCAAAACATTATGCAGAATAATGTCAACAAATGTCGAGTGACGCAGAATTTCCAGTTTCCAAGAGTAAACATGAAAAAAAAAATAAAACACCTACCATATTTTCATAATCTTGTGTATTTCTCACGAGAGCTCGTACACAGAACACATCCTAAATTAAACAAACACAATAATCTTAGCAACTATGGGGTTAGAATTCCTACTGGGTTATTGCTGTCTAAAACGACTGCTTTTTCTGCGTCTCGAATGGCAGAGCTTAGATCGCCTGGAAAGAAGAGTACACATGCATTGATGACGTCATTATTATGTCAGTATACAGAACGCCATACCTGCTCGACTCAGGGCAAATGCTCTTCTTGCGTACAAAGGGGTCATGAGGCACGAGTTGGTGTTACATCCGGCTCGACATCCATTCTGATGAATATTCATATACTCATCATGAATATTCATTAGTTGACTTACTTTTGGAATGAACACAGCTTGGATGGCTTTTGTGTATTGTTTCGCTGCTCCCGTGTTGTCCCCTAAATGCTGAAGGGCATTTCCCATGTGGTAGTGAGATTCGTACAGCTGAAAAACAAAAGTCAAAAATTACGTTGGGGTTTTTACCCAAGCGAATTCGAATAGTTTGAATTTTCAAATGATTGCTCACCAAGGTATTTAGTGATGGGATAGGAGCGTAGTCCTCAGGTAGATATTTGGGGTTTAGAATCTTCATCAAGTGGGTGTAGTTTTCAATCACCTATGAACGGATTTTTTGTGAAATTAGTATGGCATAAAATTACCCAATGCTTGAATATACTAGGCCATATACACACATATACACGGAACAATAATTCAGTTTCGTATTTTTTAACCTTGCAGACTGAAGCAGTTGGCTAAGGTATACTTATTTATACATTGTGCAGTTTGTATCATGCCACTAGCTCTGTCATGATGACCACAGCACAGAAATTGTTTTGTGTGGATTTGCGTGAGTCACACATGCCTGGCATTATACTCGAGACACAATCATCTTAAGAGTGTGAAACGAAAGTTTCAATGTTTATAAGTCTTTAAAATAATTGCATGGTTTGTATTCAAATGTATTGATCCACTTTGCGTGTAATGATCAGCTTAAGAACAATGTTCACCAAAGACATGCCGACAGCATTATACACGTCTGAGCAGGCATGCGACATTTCGCTCCAATTAATCAATACTCGGTTTCTTAGCGGCTATTGTAGTGTGTTTTTTTCTTCTTTTTTTTTCTTTTTTTTTTTTTTTTTTTTTTTTTTGTTTTTTTTTTTTTTGTACCTTTTTATATCGAGTCTATAGGATTTAGAAAATATCGACCAGTCAAGAAAAATATTCAAAACTAATCACAAAATGACTGTCTTGCTCAAGCAGAGTAGCTTGAAACGAGATGATTGCGATATTTTTGTTTGTGAGAACTGCTGAAAGGTCTGTTCAGTGGGCGGCCCACATTGTTAACAATAGGAGAATTTACTTCATGACATCACGACAGTATGAAATCGAACACGGGAAACTTCTCAAATTCGATGCATCTAGGAATGAGCCAACGGCAAGTGTTATAATTATGTTAATATGTCTCTGTCAAAAAAAAAAACGTAATTTGTCTGATCCAAAACAGAGATCATTTTCAATTGACGGGAATGGCAATTGTAATGTTATACTGCATGCAAATCACCTTGAATTAATTCAGAATGGATGAAAATTGAACATTATAATTAATCTTTATCCTGACTTTTTGCAGAACAATTGGGTCCAATATTGTGCATAACGTAGGAGTCGTGCCACGTATTCATTTAACGGTTGTTTAACAACTCACCTTCTTCCATCGCTTTGATCTTTCGTTGAGCATTGCCTGGCGGAGCAGTGAATTTGCTTCGGCTGACGCATCATTTGCATCAAACGTTCTCTTCTTCTTCCACGCTGTGGCTGAGGTCACGGACCGCCAACCTTCACTTCTTCTAACTGACCACGTGTAACTCCTAGTCTCGGACATCACTGGACCTCCCTAAGATTGTCACACTCTGAAATCAACAACAAAATTTCGTCTGTTGTCCTTGCATCAAATCAAAACTCCGGTAGCTGTGTTTTATCTGTGTTGTTAACCTTGAGTAGAGTCGTAAATAAAAAAAATAAACAAACAAACAAACAAACAAACAACAATTGATTCAACTGTAATTACAATTCTTTGTGCTTGTCTCCGATAATTATCACTTTTTTTATGTATCCATGACAACAAACAAGAAGTTTAATTTAAAATAGTCTTCCGATCTTTAAACATGTTGTTTGTGGATTAAACTTGTCACAAGGTACAATAGACCGCTGTGTGTCACGTGATCCGACTCCGAAAACGAGGCCTCAGTGATATCAAACTTTCGGAAAATTTCTTCGATGCAGTCATTGAACAAAGATGGAATATGGCGTGAGCTCTGAGATCTTCAAAACTGTTAAACTGTGTTGGTGTTTAGGGCAAGTGATGTCTAATATTTATTTGAATTTAGAATTCTGTTAAGCAGGGTTGATTCACAACTTGATACACATCCAATAATTAACATTGGACCACTAAGTGAGATTTATTGTCCGTGTTAATATTAGCATTGTAAAAAGCTCAAATGTCAATTATGCAATCAATAGAGGGCTTCATAGAACATCGATAAGCTGCCATAACCATAGAAGACATAAAAACACGTTGTCGTGCAACTATATACGTGTGCACTTGCATTGTATATGTTGAATTTGAAACACTATGCATAATAATTTATTTGTATACATGTAAAACAATGTAAGTATGAAGTGGAGAGAAGAGAAAAATCTACCAAAATTGCAACATATTGGTAACTTAATTTTGATAGTGAAAAAACTTAATGCATTGAGTGATTCGCTGTTGGTCATCATTCTAATGGTCAGCATGCGAAAGTACGTGCATGAAACCAGAGACACAGGTATTGCCCAAAATAAAGTTTTGCATAGCAACCGTGTATACATGAACTCGTCCAATAGAATCATGTTATTCATCCGGTATACAACACAAAGATTCCAAACTCTAATTAGTGAAATTATAAAAACATTTGATTACGGAATTTGATAACATGCAGTTATTCTAGACAAAGGTAACACAACATCCACTAATGTATAAACTTTCAAATATATTCATAAAACTGCTAAAACAATGAAGACAAAAATTGCTGTGTTTATTAAAAAGGAACAACCCACCTGAACGAATACCTATTCCAAACTATGCACCCTCATACTTCAATCAGACGAACCCTGCACGGATCACCCAGACGATATGACAACTCATCGATCAATAACTAATGATACAGAGCTCCTCACAACGCCTCGTGTTTGCTTCCAGCCTTCGATCACAAAGCAATCAATACATCAGTGATCGACGAATATTATGCAAACACTTTCAAGCTTTTGTGGTATACTGAATTAACATACCACCAGACCCGATAAATATTTATTTCGTATAATTATAATTGTAACTTCAACTTTCTGTATTCTCTGTTATATTTGTTTTTGGATAACACCCTTTTGAATCATTTATGTCCACTCTGCTGACGATTATAATAATAGTAATTTTATTCTTCTTTAAAACACAAGGGCGCATGGGCTTCTGTGTGCTGTACAATAAAGGCATTACAATAAATGATGAGAATACAGATATTTAAACAATTAAACTGCAATATTAAAATAAAAAAAATGAATTTTTATAATTAGTTAAAACTACCAAGTACTCGTAATTAATCGAAATTGTTCGTGAATAAAGTTTCAAAAAGTGTGCTCATAAAACATGAATGTACGTTGTGGGGGGAGGCAAC
>KB311715.1:67292-73204 GCA_000328365.1 Capitella teleta | reverse complement strand
AATATGGAATATGAACGAGGAAACAACAAATTAAGTTCAAATATGTGGCTGAGTCGCTGTCTGTGATTATCTGTGATATTGAACTAGTAACAGTTTTCGTGAGTAAGCGATGAACGTGTTATTTATGTACGTAGACCATATAATATTATTCAATTACTCATAGACTCACGGTATTATGAGTATAGGCAGTCATCCACAATTAAGGCTCTTCGCGGTAATGGGTAATTCAGGTAATGACATTACAGAAATCTAGTCATTCAGTCGTATACAGTATGATCAACAGGTCATGACTGACCAAGTCAGCGAATGTGACTTACTGAGAGTAATTGACAATTTGACACTCACACTCACACTGCACTGACTGCTGTCTACTCAGTAGGGCCTATATAATATATTATATAATCACTCTTTATCTAAGCTGACATACTACAGCGAGACCCAGGGGTCCATCTGTATGTCACGGTAAACGCATTCAATGATTCAAACCCAGTTTGCGAATCACGGTTTCTAGAATTCTACGTACGCTTGTACTGAGATTTATGAAGGTACCAGGCGCTGCAGAGTCATGTAAGGTAGAGCCTGGCACCAAACTGCGTCCGAAACCGCAGACCTCGTCTGGTTTACCTGGGCTACTCTGTCTCTCAGTCTGTGACTGAGTCACTGACGCGTCGTGAGAGGCAGTTCAGATGGATAATACATGCAATGAGACCTGCGTTTGAACGACCTGTACACCTGTGAAAATTATGATTCGTATCTGCACTTCATCAGTTGCCACAATCCCGGGCCGAACGAAAAACCTTTTCACCAAGTTCACACAGCCAAGAGAGCGATAATGGGTCCGTTTCACACTCTCGTATCTACGACGCGGAACCAGGGGGTGTGACGTCATTTGAATTCAGAACGAGGCTTGTTGGCCAGCCGATTCTAAGGCGTGCATCACCGGATGTGCATTCCATCTCCTTGAAATGTATCGCACTATGACGTTACATTGCGTTCTCTTTTTGACGTGTAATTACGTGTAACGCTATGACGTCACGAATAGGTTGCGATCGTGTTATTTTATTTGGTTTAAAAATTGTCCAATCTTTGCAATAATTACATGCAAATAATTTGTGTCTGAGATAATGCTCCAATCGGTGAGTTCAATTATATCAAATTAATGTCACGAAGGCGTGCAAGGTTTGTGAGCGTTAATTGGGGATTTTACTGGCTTCAAATTGCGCTATGATTGCGTCATGATCATAACGGCGGTAAAAAGGGAAAATTTCTCTCGTCACATCAGGGATACTCAATGAAGGTCACATGCAGGGAACCATGCATGTGCCACATCATGATTGATCATTGAGCGATATTATAGGGTATTTCGAATTTAATCAACATAAATATAATGTTTAATAAAATATATTATATTGTAATGAATAAAGTTTGCCCAAAGGTCTAAATGTCCCATTTAATTTTCATGGGGTTAACACTTGAGCGCGAAAAATAGGTGCCGCGAAAAATAGGTGCCGCGAAAAACAAGTCCTGTAGCACACCGCGAAAATCAGATCCGCGAAAAATCGATTTCAATACATGCCAACCAATCAAGTATTGTATACAAGTAGGAAAAAAAAAACTATGCTAGTATTCGCGGATGGAGGGGGGATAATTAAAGCAATTATTACCATTTTACAAACTTTTACAATGTATTGAACACAGAATAATATTATGGTAACGTGCAACACATTTATAACTTAAGTGTCCGGACCGCTAGTTATCTTTTGTTCGTCAATTAAGTGCTGCTGTCAATGAACACTAATTAGGCCTACTCGTTAATTAAATAGAAAAAAGGATGAAACTAAACTAAATAATGCTCTATATACAGTAACTCAATTCCTTTCTGTGTGAACCGATAGAAGAAAAGCCAGTTACGGTATGCAAAGTTAATCGATTTATTTATTATTTATATTATGGGTGTAAACTATTCTCATAAAATCATGTTTTATATATGTCAATATAATGTGTCCAGCAATCTCAATGCTGTTCAGGAAATTTGTCCAGTTTGGCCTTCAGAAGTCGCTTTTAATTACCTCGGACAAATAATTCAGAGTTGTCTGAATTTTATTAAATAAAATATAAAAGCATAAATGTACTGGTACTGACCCTGTGTAAAACTGATTTAAATATATGCTTGTTGTATGATACACCATCGTATGTTGACAATGTTGTGTGAAATTCACATAATAAATATCAATATGAACGATAGAGCTACTCGAAGAAAATGTATATGTATATATATCCGATAATCTCACTGTCCATGCACAATGTTATATTCGACGTTTAAAACGTTTGCAAACAATATTTCCAATACTATTATGGAACAGAATTTCACACAAAGTGTATAAGACATCTTAGTCATGTGCCTGTGATTTTTGATCGAATTCGACGCACAGATAACAATTTACGGATGTATTCCCAGCGTGCCTCACGCACGGTTGCAAAAAAAAAATAAAAAAATAAAAAAATATGATCGCGTTGATGCAATAATGCCGTGTTCTACTAGCTCATACTAGTTCGTTAATGTATATTAATTAAAAATAATCTATACTTATAATAGCCTGGTCGTTTTTATTCTCGCACATTGTATATATTATTAATATACCTCTGTCAATATATAGCTCAGCTGGTCAATTACAGCTAGTTATTAATTCACTGTAAAGGTTGAATCTATTGAAGAAATTATTCTACTAAAGCGAGAAGCGCAGATGGTCTCAGCGTATTAAAAATACAATAATCATAACGGCAAAACTTGTGTTAATTATACTCGGTTTTGCGCATTGAGCGATTTTCGGGTCCCTTTTGAATGTCTGATAAATTCTATATTATCGCACATTTGCCTATAAAACATGTATTTCGATTTCTGCTGCTTTGTCTCTGAAATATGAAATAATATTTTGGGAATGCTGCTTTGTGATCTGTAAAATACGTCGATTAAATGGCTATGCATGCTCATACATAATAAAACAGGACAGATATGCGTTATGATATTCATAAAAAAATCCAATACCCATCATTTCCATCGATTACAGCCGATACGAGGCCCAAGAATCATCGAATGTGCCAGATGGACTGACTCAGTCTGCAAGTTGACAAAAGTTGACAAAAAAAACCAAAACATTATACAACACTGACGAGAGTGAAATGACTGAAGTTGAGCCCTCGCTAAAGTAGCAAGCTTTGCTGGTAGGTAATATGTAAGTCATAACGTATCTAGTGCCCTATGATTCAGGTTTTATAGCAGGTAGGAAAACAGTTCGTATTGCACCTGTTACCATACGTAAATATGAGGTAGAAATAATAGTAACAAGTGGGCACAAACGCAAGTTAAAAAATGCAAAAAAAAAAAATAATAATAATTAAAAAAATAGATAAATTAAAAGGAATAAAATAAAAAATAAAATTTTAAAAATTAAAAAAACAAGGTCTAGTTTTTTTCTGGGGTAAATGTACAAGCTTCGTTTTCTAGTGTGAGCACTAAGAGTAAGTAGCCTAGACAAAATATAAATTATTCCGGGTGTTAAACTGGTGAGAGGGAGCAAGAATCGTTACATATTATCGGATTACGACGACCGCCCGAGGACGCCACCTGGTAGCCCTGGGCGTCCGTCGCGGGTTACCATTAGTGCCAACGAAAGTATTTCATAAATGCGTCGGATCGCCAACAGCACGGATGGTTGTAGCTGATAACCTTAATTGGGCTGCATATGTGGCTCCCCCGATGTGAAAATTATGGCTTTTGTAAAGATGGGTTGACAAGCCTTGGGTCCGGATGTCGCGTTTCATAGTTTTGGTAAAATCAGTACCGGAGATCGAATCACTGCTGCATAGATAAAAAGTTGCCCTTGTGTGAAGCCTCGAATTTGAGGTAGTTACAGAGAAGATGAACTGGGCAGTAGATAGTAAGGCTTTGAAATTGCAAAAGTATTACTTGTGGCTAGACGCTGTGTTTAAAAAAGAAATGGAAAGTAACGTAAACGGCTGAGAAATCCTCTATATGTTGGATAACCTAAGAGTGTGAAGTTGCCTGGTGAGCAAGTTATTCTGTTATTAAGTAGAGCACGAAGAAGCAAAAGAAAAATATAAAAATGAGAAAAATATAAAAATAATGGATTTTTGTAAAAAAAATTGTACATAAAATTTGTAAATTAAAAATTCTCAACATTTCAAAAGAGAAAAATAATGTGTTAAATAATGTGTTAGAGTTAGAGTTAGACCACGCATGGGCCTCGAAACCCCGGCACGCAATCAAGCGTATCGGTAAAGCAGCGGGAAAATGGTGCAGAGGCATTTCGTTCCGCCGTTGAAGTTGGGCTTGACTTCTTTCATATACAAGTAGATTTTTTTGTTCCAAATGCTTTGCATTATGATTTGATCCTGAAGTCTCAAAAGCAGGGAAGAGTGTTAATTGGAAGTGCATCTGGTTGAGTTATATAATCAAAGGAATTTTTGATGCAGAAGAGAAGTACAATAGAGACGAAAGAGGTCGAGATGAAGGTTACTTAGCTTTATTTGAATACTTGAATGACATGAACTATTGATTAGAAATACCTATGAATTTTGCTAGTTATATTCACTCAGTCACAAATCAAGTTTAACAGTATTTTGACGGTAATATTGAGTCACTAAATAGTGCGGTGTGAGGAATCAAGAAATGGTAAAAAGATGGAAGGAAATTGGCATATGCTTCTCCCCAGGGCATTTTACTTTACTTACTTATTTATTTACGTAGCATAGCTTATCTTCGATAACTCTCCGCAGGGCAATAGACAGCCTTTGGATTTCAAAGCTACATGTATGTCGTTTTCATTCATCAGCTTTCAACGCCGATTCACTTGCGCCGCTGAAGGAGTGAGTGTGTGTGATTGGGGTTTTACGGCTCCACCCAAACCAATCGGATGATACGGGCGCCAGAACAGAAGGCCTGGGATCGGGGTTTCCCCCTACTCTTATCGATAAATCCCAAGGGTTCTTTATCCTGCATACCACCATAGACAGTAGTACACAGCGCCCGGCCTTGCTACGCAGTTGGGCAGCACTGCAGAGTCACTGAAGAATCACAATTGTAATTCACAATCATAACGCCGTGGCCTGATCGGGTCTCGAACCCGGGACCTCGACCCCCACGGATTGCAGTCAACCGGTTTAACCCACTGAGCTATTCGGTGCCTCTCCCGCTAGAGGAGTGAAGAAAGTACACGTATAACATTTTCTTTTCAATACAAAGCTCAGTGTCTCGGAAGTTGGTGCTTTATTGGAGATAAATCCATAAGCCTCATTGCAATTAATTGGCAAACGACCAGATTGCCATGTCGTAACTTTAAACAAAGGCGCAATTACTTCATCTATTCAATTAATTATACAATGCAAAATTGTCAATGCCGATCAAAGTATGTCAGAGGCTTTCCTCCAATGAACCGAATCAATGAAATAGTCATATGAGCGACCAATTAAACGATACAGTAATTTATATGTTATTCACTGGATTACGTCGTTACAAGACGGCAGTTTTAATGCTTTAACATCGTTGGGTCAGAGCAAGACTATTTAGAGTCAAAATCTAAAACAGGGGGATTAGCACAAATGGGTTATCTGTTTCCTGAAAATTGCGTTGGTGTTGTTAAAGGGATGGGGAACTAAATTTTAAGTGATGTTCTATTGACTCATAGCACCAATTGATAGCATTCCGTGCCAAAAACACCCTGCCTGGATGCAAGCGTAAGGAAATAATGCATTCCGAATATCGGGGTTAGCATTGCGCCTATGGGAGAATGGCTTCCATTGCGAAGTATAGGAGGCAAACGTCAGCTGATGGCTTGGTTTGGCTGATGGCTGATTGGTTCCGTTCCCCTCGTGAAGCTATCGATTTCAGCCAA
>KB311715.1:59792-62292 GCA_000328365.1 Capitella teleta | reverse complement strand
CTTTTAGATAAAATGTAAAAATGTTTTTATTTTTGTTAACCCCAAGCACTAGATTTTTGCTCAATCCTCATTTATAAAATGAACTCTGTGAGCCAACGCAGGCGCCGGATATCATGGGGACATGTTAAAATTAAATAGCTGACGCCATATCAAACCAGTTAATTGTGGTCTTTCCACCGTTGTTTTACTGCTTTCACATCTGCTGAACGTCTTTTATGTCAGGAGCTGTGATTATAATCTGATTACCAGGTGAGATCAGGTCACAGTATTATAATCCTCTAGGCTTATCTTCAGACTAGAAACGTAGCAATGTGACGTCAAGAAAGGACAGCCTTCTGCAGAAGGTCCCTCAGTTGGTCCGGTCCATGGCGAAGTTCCTGACGTCACCACTCCATCTCAGCTCGGATTTAAACGCCCGAACTCGGCAAACTGGGTCCTTCTCTTTGGGTTGTGCAATACCGGGGATGGGAGGGGGGGGGCAGAAGGAGGCACAGTAACCTCCAAAAATTGTAAAACAATGATAAATCAGAGGTGTGACCAAGGAAAATTTTTAATTAAAGAGGACCTCTTGATTGTTTTGAACTAGGAACGGGTGATAGAGGATGCATCCCAAAAGACAAACACGCTTTTTGACTGGCAAAGTTTCAGACATTACGCTTGGTGCGGGATAATTCCTTGATGTATCGAATTTGAGAGGTTTAAAATCTTGCTTTCTTCTCACGTTTAATTTCATACCGTCGTGATGTCATAAAAGTAACTCTCCTATTGCTGACAATGAGAGCCGTCGAGTGAGCAGATCTTTCAGCAGTTCTCACAAAAGAAATCTTGCACTCATCTTGTCTCTAGCTGTTCTGCTAGAGTAAGAAATTCGTATTTCAATTTGTCTTGAATATTATTCATAGATGACCGAATTGTTCAAAATGGGTCTCTTGTCACTCACAAAAGCCTATAGAAACTTTCTAAAAAGGTTCCGAAATGAACAGAGGTCCTCTTTAAGCTATTGATAAACATTAATCAAAGAAACATGAACGTAATCGCCGCACATTAGTTCATGATGTCAAACTATGGTATATGCTTCAATTTATGATTTACAGCAGTATTGCGCAACCGATGAGCTAGATATGCATTTCTACATGACATGACTTTACATTGACACTTAATGTATGATGACAACCAATGCAATCCAACAACTACAAGGATTGTTAATACTACAGCATATAGGCTGTGCAGAATCATCGAATGTGGCAGATGGACTGACTCAGCCTGCATGTTGACAGAAGTTGGCATATTTATGACTCTATCAGGAGTCAGCTGGGCTCAGCCCACTATACTTGGTATGTGCAGTGGACTTATTGTATTGAAATAAGCAAAACCAATTATCATTGCATTATACCACCAGACAGTCAAAGAAAGTCACAATTGGCCAAATTTGATGGCAATGAAAGTTTAGTGATAAAACAAATTCAAAATAATAATAATTATGCAATTAAAAAGCTTTAATGACCATAATGAGCTTGAACTTCGAGTAACTTCATTTAGAATCAATGCATACTGGCGAATTTCAAGACCACAACTTACATAACCATTGAGTTATTGACATTTGAAAAAGTCAAAATTGCTATTACGCAAGAACGATGCATCTAAGAGCAGTACTACGTCCGAGCTTTATTTCACATATTAATGCACTGAATCATTTAATGCCAGTTACAAGTCGCTTGTATTACTAGTCAATGAGCTAGTCGCGATCAAATTTGAAACTTTGAAAAATCCCTACGACCTTGACCTTTAAAGGGAGGGAGAACTGGTTAAAAATGGACTTTGAGTCGTTATTTGATGTACCAAAAATGATTCCTGTGCCTGGCCCACACAAGAAATATCATCGCTAACGATTTCGCGGGAGATATATTGCTAATTAGGCGTGACGTCACACGCTGTGATGAAACTCCGAGTTCCCTATCTTCTACAATGGGCCTCGTCATATCACCGTGTCCTGCGACTAAACCCCTGGATATTTTTTTATTTTATTTTCGGAAATAGATAGAATAATCATTTTGCCACCAGTCAGGCGCGAAAAAAAAATATTTTTCGCTATTTTTCTTATTTTAACAAGCGATTTTCTAGAACACCTACCATGTTTCTCATCCTGAAACAGTAAAAAGGTCAGCCAGAGTGCACCACGCATGCGCTTTCGTTTCGTAAACAACAGAGATGTCCTTTTATGGCGAAGATGATCTGCTCTGATTGGCTGAAATCGATAGCTTCACGAGGGGAACGGGACCAATCAGCCCTCAGCCAAACCAAGCCATCAGCTGACGTTTGCCTCCTATACTTCGCAATGGAAGCCATTCTCCCATAGACCCAATGCTAACCCCGCTATTCGGAATGCATTATTTCCTTACGCTTGCATCCAGGCATGGTGTTTTTGGCACGGGATGCTATCAATTGGTGCTATGAGTCAATAGAACATCACTTAAAATTCAGTTCCCCATCCCTTAACTTT
>KB311715.1:31381-59742 GCA_000328365.1 Capitella teleta | reverse complement strand
ACAATCCTCAATTTATGCAATTAAATGCTTTAATTACCACAATGACCTTGACCATGGTCCAACCTCATTAAAACTCATAACTACATAAGATTCCTACTAGCAATATACTCTGCAAATTTCAATACTACAATCTGCTTAACAACCGAGATATTTGCATTTAAAAAAGTCTCAATTAGTATTATGCAAGATTACGCAAGAACGGTGTATCTGAGAGCAGTAATAGTGCCATGCATTGTTGTACATATCAATGCAGTGGATCGATTGATGTATATTGCAAGACCTCAGCTCATTTAATGAATGAACTAGAAGCGATCCAATTTGAAACTTTGAAAAATTGCTGTGACCTTGACCTTTGACCTACAATTTCAATCAGACTCCCAGAATCACATGTACTATCAATGTGTGAAATTTGTTAAAATACACTTGACGGAAAGAAAGAAAGAAAGAAAGAAAGAAAGAAAGAAAGAAAGAAAGAAAGAAAGAAAGAAAGAAAGAAAGAAAGAAAGAAAGAAAGAAAGAAAGAAAGAAAGAAAGAAAGAAAGAAAGAATTTAAAATTTTCGTTCAATAATTCAAGATCATCTTGTACTTGCGCAGGCGTAGAGTGTAGCCTAGCAGTGATGCATCTATGAAACGTTACATTTTTTGTACACTCGCCTACAAGATATTTGGAGTCGGATGTTGATCTCAGCTAATAACTTATGCACTTTTGGGAAAGTAAAATAATGAAACTCAAAGGTATTAAATGGTACCTTTTTCCTTGGAATTTCTAACGAATAAAAACAAATTATGGCAGGTAACGATTAAACTTCTTTGCTCAATTCGAACCCTGAAATAACGTTTTCGTGGAATTGTCCATAAACATCTCACAGCTAAGACAACTCGTGTTTTATTGTCGCGCGAGTCGTGTATATAAGGACGTCAATTCGACATTTGTCGGATAACTTTGACGACTACGTTGACTCTGCCCAAAGACCACCAGTCCACAATTGCATCAGCAACTCAATCTAAGTAAGTTTCTTTTCGAATAACATACTTTATGTGTACTTTGAATGCAATTTTAACTCATGTCGTTGAATGCTTAGTTTTCAATGTTTTGTAGTCTAAATAGTCTCAAATGCATATTCTCTTAGATACAAATCTAGTACAATCAAAGTCTGCTAATTTTACACTCAGATTTTAAAATATAATACAATTAACTGTTTCCACGCTGCTTTATTCAATGTTGAGGTCAAATAGTTTGCAAAATCTATGTTGCTATTTACAGATGTGTTTCTGGCGCAAGTTACACGTGCCATGCTAATGAGTAATGAGCAAGCACTTTTTTCGGAGTTTTTTATTTGAGTTTTATCAAGTTGGCGAAATTATGCTCGCATAAATCGATTACAAATGAAATATTTCAACTTGGATGGCACTGAATCACAATAAATAGAAAGAAGAATACAACTTAAAACTTTAAAAATCCGATTTAGACGGGAAGCCAATGTAGTGCCCACAATGTGGCTGTTGTGTGGTCCCTTGTTGTGTGGTCCCTAATTCTTGAACGCGTAATCATGTGTCATCATCTTTTTACTTTTATGGCTTTTTATTCCAGGATAATATCTCAAAATTAAGTCGAAATCCTATTTCATGCCATTATCTTCAGCTGAACGTGACGACGGAGTGCAAAGTTTATATCAATAAACCAGCAAACTTATTTGAAATTCTCAAATTACGGTACAAACAAAATGCGTTTGCATGTTTAACGATCCGTCTTGATTGCACAAAATAAACAATTATGCATCAATACCAGAGAGTTAGCCATTGAAATAACCAGCCTTCACAAGCATTGCATACCATGCAAATCCCAGATTCTCTTATTGTCATGAAATATAAAAGTTAGATTAGCTTTAAAGTAGTGCAAACTCAATAGACTTAATAGAATTCAAAACCACCTAGCTCCACTTGCAATAGCATTATAAAATGCGAGACTGTAAATTGTTATCAATACTTGACTCTTTGGAAATTGAACAACTTTTTTTATCTGTACTGAATATGCTGATCTCTCTCATTGAGATTTCCTTTTCCAATTACCTTTTTACCTTTTTTTTTCTTTTCCATTTAATCAACTATGTCATTATCTGTATCGTTGAAAAAATGTATGTCAAAGTGAATGGTACGAATAAAACGGTTTTTATGTAGTACAATATTAAAGGCATACTAAACTTTCCAGTACCCTAATTTCTCTTATTTTCCTCCAGAATGGACTCAATCGTCAGAATCCGCCTGTTCGTCCTGAAGGCGTTCGTGGCTGCCATTATGTTCATGGGGATGGCCGTTGCCGGAGAAGCCGTGGTGCAGGTCTGCCCACCCGATTGTTAGGAGTGACAAGAAGAGCCGACACATAAGAGCGCCTCTTATCGTCCAAGGCCAATTTGGACTTGCAATTTGTTAAATAAATAAACTTGATCTGCATGGCCAGGCAGCAAACACTGATTATAAGTTTCCTTCCTTGAATCTGTCCATGTGTTCTGCTGTGTAATTTTAGGAGCAAAATATTACAAATAATCAATTCAGATACAGTGTAGTCTTAATTCAGTATAATTATAAACTATTGATCTTGTTGATGCACCACAAGTTTGTGTGAATGAACAGTCAGTGAACATCGAAAGCTACAAAGTAAGTTAGTAACTGTTGACTACATCAGTCACTGTGTCACTAAGTCACTAAGTCACACGAGTTTACTAAAGACTTTAGAATTTAAATAACTCTCATAAATATAAGACAGCTATTTGTTAACACCCATTAATGAGAAGTGAGCGGTCATTGCAGAACAAACACGAAATAAGAGCAATTTCACTCGCAAAACACTAGAAAAATCGAAGCAATAAGTCACTCAATTATCGTTCAATTCACAAATCGGCTTATTATCGTGTTGTGATTGTGAACTAAACCTGTAAATTATATGAAAAAGGCGTGCAAAAAGATGTTAATCAATAATCCATCAAAGAATTATTACATTAAATCGGACATTTTAAGTGTCCTTGCTAAAAATTGTCTCACCAGTATTCGGCGGCCATTGTTAAACAACATCAACTGAAGAACATTTGGTAGAAATTGTGGTGATGGATATTCTGTGATGGAAAATATGTGTATTTTGTACTTCTTTTACTCTGTACTCAAATTTCGTACTTCTTCAAGACACTTCTCCGTTCTTTTGAGTTGCTCTTTCTTTCGAGTCGAGAAGATGAGGGTCAGCGGGCAGTACAGCTGTCGTTTTCATTCGCGCACATTGCTTATGATATTAATATACCTCTGTCAATATATAGTTCGGCCGGTCAATTACAGTTATTAATTCAATGTAAAGGTTTAATCTATTGAAGATATTTTTATATCAAAGCGAGAAGCGCAGATGATCTGAGCGAATTAAAAATATATTAATCATAATTAACGGCAAACCGTGTATTATACTATGTTTTTGCGCATTGAGCGATTTTCTGTGTGATCCGTAAAACACGTCGATTAAATGGCCATGCATGTTCATACATAACAAAACAGGACGGATATGCGTTATGATATTCATAAAAAATCCAACACTTATAGTTTCCGTCAATTACAGCCGATACGAGGCCCAAAAATTTAATAAACACTAACAGTGGCTTGGAAATCCTTTTCAACGGGTTCACTCTTACCAAAGATGTATACAGAGTACGTCAAATTTATTGAGCATTCCACTGCATATACATTTCAGTTGCCAGCATCCTGACAAGTCGAGGATCAGTACGCATGTGCAAGAGCCCAAGAATGTTTCTGATTGGTTCTCATCGCGTGACGTCAGATAGGCATTATGACGTTACGGAGGGTTCTGATATCATCATAACTTGCGACACAGGTGGAATCTTTATAAAATATCTTTTAAAGGGAGGGAGAACTGGTTGAAAATGGACTTTGAGTCGTTATTTGATGCACCAAAGATGATTCCTATGCCTGGCCCACACAAGGAATATCATCGCTAACGATTTCGCGGGAGATATAATGCTAATTAGGCGTGACGTCAGTCGCTGTGATGAAACACTGAGTTCCCCATCTTTTACAATGGGCCTCGTCATATCACCGTGTCCTGCGACTAAACCCTTGATATTTTTTTTATTTTCTTTTCGGAAATAGATAGAATAATCATTTTGCCACCAGTCAGGCGCAAAAAAAAAATATTTTTCGCTATTTTTCTTATTTTAACAAGCGATTTTCTAGGACACCTACCACGTTTCTCATCCTGAAACAGTAAAAAGGTCAGCCAGAGTGCACCACGCATGCGCTTTCGTTTCGTAAACAACAAAGATGTCCTTTTATGGCGAAGATGCTCTGCTCTGATTGGCTGAAATCGATAGCTTCACGAGGGGAACGGGACCAATCAGCCATCAGCCAAACCAAGCCATCAGCTGACGTTTGCCTCCTATGCTTCGCAATGGAAGCCATTCTCCCATAGGCGCAATGCTAACCCCGATATTCGGAATGCATTATTTCCTTACGCTTGCATCCAGGCAGGGTGTTCTTGGCACGGAATGCTATCAATTGGTGCTATGAGTCAATAGAACATCACTTAAAATTTAGTTCCCCATCCCTTTAAGGTAATAATAATTCAGCATTAGATTCGTTGTACATTTTTTTTACAAGAAAGTGGAGATATACATGTGGATATGCAAATGAGCCATTGGACACATATGACGTCATTGTTCTCAAGGTCACCAAAGGTCATTCCACACGCATTGATAATAAAACGCGGTTCTTATCATGTTCATTATGTGGGGACTTGGGTCACAACCTGATCACTGTGTAATTCTAGTGTGGATACGTGCATGAGTCGAATTACATTATGTTATTAACAACGAAGGAAGTATCAGAGACGAGATCGACACGTAGAGAGCATCCCCGAGGCAAGATTTCGAGTTTCTACCCCGGAGAAAGAGGATCTAAGTAAGTAGGAGCCATTTGTCCTTGATGTCAAATGCCACTCTGTGTTGCCTCGTGCCTCGAGATGAACACAAGGTGTCGATCTCGCTTTTCTTCCTATTCCATCAACTACGCTTGTCAGCGATGATCTCGAAGTAAGCCTCCATCATCACATGTAATTGACACAAATGAAGAAATAATCAGTAGCAATTTGCTAGCTGATTAAATATAGCTTACTGATTGAGCAGGAACACTGAAGTACTCCAGCAGCATTCATATATTGGAATTTATGCACACGTGGACGTCATCATGCACCACCCTACTGAAATGATACGTTGCATGACAACATGAAACCATCCTCTAGGTTTTGGAGGCCTGATAGAGCAGTCAATGGTCGTGATTATTACGAAATCGACAATTGAAATATAAGTCACATTTATTGCAATTCGGTACGTGTTTCTGCGATTAAAAAAAAAAAACCGTATACACATTAATAGCCCAAAAAACATAATATGTCCTGTGGTATATTCATAATCTGAGAGCATGTCAAAGTACAAATAAATATTCGATCACACTATACTTTTATTATAGATTGTAAGTACGTACTTCACACTTCGGAGAATGGCTTTGTGGGGGCGGAATTAGGTCGTGACGGTTCCCCTCTGTACTAGTATATAGATACAATTAAGGGTCCATAATGCCCATCTGGATACACGATGACCTATCGATCTGGACTGATACCCACGCCAAAGGGTATTTGATCGCCCTGTCAGTCAATGCATTGCATGTATCAATATCAAAGAAATCTACAATTCTGCACCGCACTGATTCTACTTTGTTCTAAACAATTACATAAACATTGTATTCAGGTTATTGATCGTTATACTGTGAACAGTTGCACCAAACAACTGTTGACGTGGACCTCACAGGTGTGTAATTTCAGGTCGTCATACCTGCGATAAAAACGCCGGATATTCCCACTGGAAGCCAGCACACGCGTCTCTGGGAGGAGTCAATTGCAGTACAAGACGACACTTACGCAGCTGTTTCTGCTGCTTGATCAGATGCACGCGAGCTTCTAGTTTTATCTGTTTCTTATTTATATGGTATGCGATTGAACATGTGCGGTTGTGAATCTTGTGATTATGATCTGTGATGTACACTGGTGAAGCAGCACTAATTTTACTAATTTGTCAGAAGTCCTACAAGATCTTAAGAGATAACTGAGCTATACACAGCCTTTGGTTCCATATTGATAAGGACCATTGCATTCTTATACTTACATCAGCATACAAGTGCTAACGACCCTGTATCCCAAGAGTCGTTTAATCATCTATGATTTCCCTGATCAATAAATGCTTACCTTCAGAGTTGATGACTCATTCTACATATACGTATAATGATTTCTAAATGAAGCTTCTCCTTTGTGAGACTCAGCACATTATTTTGTACTTTACCTGAGTGATCATGGCAACTAGGACATCATCAAGGAAGAAGGTACCGGTACAAACTTAGCTCCACCCTCTCGCACCAGGTATATCCGAATTCGCGAAGAGCTCTATCCATTAATCATCGAATGTATAGAAGCCTCTAAATTACCTGGTAAAGTACATCGGCCAATTTGGCAACGAAACAATGCTCGCTTTTATCCCTCTCACGACACTGTCATTATGAAACAGCAATAATTGGCTCTCAGCACCTATGAGCCGTCCAAATGCAGCGATCCTATTGCAGAAAACAAAGGCCATCGGCACCTGCAAAAAGATCCTTGTCGCCATTAGGGAAATCATGTCCTTCAAATAGGAATCTAACTTTGAGACGCAAACAAAGACGTTACCCCCGGTTACACCCAACAACTTAGTGCTGCATTCGATGCTTTAAACCACAAAACTAAAGATACTCCATTTAAATCTTTGATAAAACTAAACGAGTTCCACGAAATTCAATCGAGCGGTCCAAGAATTGGTTTGCAATTTTTTTCCATCAGTTCGAAATTCATTGAGATTGCTTATTCATCAGTATAGATGTAATGTATATGACTGACGCAAATGTACAATGAGATTGAACCCTAGTATACACACAATCGTGACAGGGTGCGTCAGATTCTCTGCACAGTGTTTATTGCTTCGACACACAGTCACCTGAGATAAACCCAAGCTTACGTGAGGTGCGACATTTAGTATAGTCCTAAATTGTCCAGAATGCAGGGTGGGTCTCAAGGAGAAGGTGAAGTGTACCTCAAAGGACGAGTTACCTTTTGATGTTGGCTATATCAACTCAAACACCCACTGTACATGAAACCACGTTAAATATAAATACAACCTGCAGCCGACTCAAAACGAATAAAAAATATCCAGGCCGAAGTTATATCCACTTTAGGAGAAATTTAGTGCCACACGTTTAGCAATTATTCCAGAAGAATACCCAGAATTCCCTCCTGACTTCCGCTTATGCTCCAACGCAAGTGACCTTTAAAAAGTCCCTTTAGTCATCAAAATCATTGAAAGGTCAACCATAATGAACAATTTCATTGTAATGAAAATCGGGCGTCTTACAAATATACCCTATTTTGTGAGTGTGTACTATCAATATATTCATGTAATTAATTCAGCCCCTATATATTTATGCATTATGCAAGTGCTGCTTTGCTTGCATCAATGTAGCCCAAGGAAGGTTCTTCACAGGCGTGTGTTAACTTGACCTTTTAGTCTTTTAGTGTCCATGCGTTCGCAAGTGGTTGCTTCCTTTGAGAGAGCTCAGCTGGGACGCAAACACTGCCACAATGCATGATGTCTGCTTCATTCTCGGCTTCTGGGAAAATGGTTCCGTATTCTCATGATTCTGTGATTATAAGTCAAACTTTAGGGCTTCGTTGTATGCTGCTATGTGGTCGATAGGTGCAGTGGGGCTGTTGCTATGTCCTCAGTCAAAAGAAATTCAACTTCATTCCAGACGCATAACCTGCGAGCACTAACGTTATCGTACTACATCAATTTCTAATTCTGTATTTTTCTGCCCATTGAAGGACATTGATGAAGCAATACCTTTATAACACAATAAACAAATATTACAATTCTTAATCTTGAATACAGAACTACATTAGGGTACTTAAGTATATCTTACGTTCCTAGTTTTATTTTTGTTTTTGCTAAAGAGTTGACATTGAAGCAGAGAACCCACTTAGCACACTAACGAATTTCCCAATCACAGCGTCGCTGATGACCTCGACTCGATCTCAACACGGGAAGAAGACGAGGTGAGACTTTGCTCCGTGTTCAATTTGACAAGGAAATGGGAACTGATGACGAGGCATACGAAGAGAATGTTAAGTCAAGGTCTCAAGAAACTGAGTTTGAATTGGCGATGAAGGGGCAGTAATCAGACCCGGATTCATCTCGACCACCAAAGGTAAGGTACGTTGGAGGAATGTTTTATCTATGACAAGGACAACCTGACCTTCAATGGAATATTATGTTATGAAAACTGGGAAGTGTGACAGCTGGTTTTGTTTGTGTGATGCCGCGCCGAGAATGATCTGATTCATTAGAGCTTGTGCGGATTCTCTCATTTGCTGGAGATCTGTAGGGGATTGTGGGTAATTCACTATTGCCTCACATTTTGCGTCATCTCAAGCATATACTCTCATCAAAATGTGCTTGATGTTGTAATGGTGGTATATATATCGGAGTGCATGCACGTAAAAGCCGACCCGTTCTCCGCGAATTCAAAACTTATAAACTTTTCATTTCAGAATCGCTTTCCATGACCTTGCTTAACCTTGATATTTGGATGTATACTATCTGAATTATGAATGACTTATTTGAAATGTCCCAATTATTATTTTGCACTTTGAATTGAGTCTTTTCGTGATCCAATCATATACACATACTGAAAGGTGTTGCCGCGATGTATATGCTCAGTTTTCATACAGTATACATATTGTGTTTTTGTATTTTGGTTCGTTACAGTAACATCATCCTATGTCTAACGACATTGAAATTATGCATTCAATTCTACATTTGATTTTGTAACCACTTGAAATTGATCACAAGCGTCATCGTTCGTTACAATTCAAAGTATAAATAACATTTCAAACTAAGCATTTGGTGCTGAGGAGAACAGCTATAATCCTAATTTTTCCGTCTCGGAGAATCGAACTCCTCTTGGCTCTTGGTCGCCGTGTATCGAGAATATAAAGCAAGCAAGAACATGGTGTATAATTAAAATTCCTCTACTTAATTGTCTTGTCTACCATGCAATGCATTAGGACAGGTGTGGTCTTTGTTTTCACCATCATTGAACGCATGGCCGGCACACGCCAATTTGACACCTTGTCGTTCCAAGGTCTTCACGCATCAAATCCAGTTCCGCATACACACGTGGGTTTTCCTCTACGTCACCTTGGCAACCCCCACGCCCTCTCACGTGGGTTCTAAAACCAACACCTGCATAATCAAGCGTACCTTTCTTTATATAGAAGTATGCCCTCGCCTACTTTCTTCCGGCCTCCACAAGCAAACAGGTTCACGTAGTGTATATGACTCCAAGTATGTGTAAATATTTACAGGTCAAATAAATTGTGCTAAATACACATAACTGATAGTGTTCATGCAAATCAATTTTAAATGCATCCCTGAGAAATCGGCCTTGCAGCTCAGATGCAGTTTTTAATATACATTAAACGCCTATTGCCATGGAGATCTAATATTGCCACTGCAACCATGCTGGTGTCACTCTCCATTCTTTCAGGAAATAGTTATCTCATTTGCGTCTTTGCACATTTTTACACCGAGATAAATTTTCCTTTTCGATCTTGCCGTGATTGGAATCAGCCCCTCCATTTCCTATGTATTTGTCTTTATTATAAGTTTCCTAAATCGCATTTACTTGAGAGTGTCAAAATATTGTCGAACAAAGCACTCTACGATTTTGGGATGGTTCAAGTTGCAAGATTCCAAAATATTTAGGTCCATATATCACGAAATATGAAAGGGGAGAAATAAGAAAAGAAAACGACAGGTGGATATTGAAAAAAAAAAAAAAAAAAAAATCTCCCTCGGAGAAGAACAAAAATCTTTTTCTCACATCATGATGGTGACAGACATTTTACCACCCCAGCAAAACACTTAGATGTATGTAGGAGGCAATAATCTGATAATTATAATCTGTCAATCACTGTTGAATGTTAGTACAACTCTGTCGTAGCTTTGGTCTACGAGCGATTTTTAATTTATGACACCTTATTTATATTTCGTATTTCGTGTATTACCATCAGTGCGCCACGACATATTGCCTTCAGTCCCTTGTAAGGAAGACTATATACGAACAAAGTCACCCAAATTTAGACCACTTGATGAGAAGTGTCACTGCAAACCCAAAAAAGGTATACATTGCAAATTAATCAAGACGGTAGTCATTAGGACGATTGCAAGTGAAACAGGCAGCAGTGAGCCTAGGGCACCGCTACACAAAGGAAGGGCCCTGGCATTCTGTTTCATCCTTATGTTGGGGGAGCAAAAAGTAGAAGGGAACTGAAGCAGGAGAGGGAAAGCGTAATGTTTTAAGTACACTTCACACAACTGCTGGCGCCTGCGGTGCCCCGGAAAACAAGAGCATGGATTGCCATGAGCAATCAGTTCGGTAACACTGACTCCAGGGTCTCAAAACATCACATTCACTTTGAGTTAAATAGTCCTAAATACCAATTACGCCATAATGCACTATAGGATGACTAACCAATAATTATACAAAATTGAACACATTTAATGCTTAATACATTATATTTTAGAAGCACTTAACCCGTAATTAGCCGAATGCAGAATATGCTTGTAACACCAGTATGTGAGTGTCAGCGTGGTTGGTGGTATGTTCTGAGCGCGCATAACGCGCGTTGAACAATCAGCCAATCAGCGGCTTTGTTATATCAGTAACGACTCCGCTGATTGGCTGTAGTATAACCATTTCAGCCAAAATATTATCTGATTACACGTTTTTCCAGCGCTGTTTTCACAACATTTTACATTTCAACGGGAAGTTAAACTTTCTGAGGAAAGTTATACCACATAAACTTAAGCTAGCCGTGCATGGTATAATGGAGATAATTACGTCAATCAATCTGGGCGAATGATGATAACGAATCAATGGCTAAGGTAGACTATAACTGCTCTTGATATAGCCCTTCATCAATGCATATGCAGTTGATTTTTATAGTATTGTTTGACTATACAGTCTTATGATTTTATCACACGTCAAGTAATTTACCACCAGCCTCATATCTTATTATTACAGTGGGATGACCATAAACACCAATCTCGCATTTAGATGTCGTCTCTAGGGAAGCCACAGACGCGTGGCACTCGATATTACGTAATAATGATAACGGCGTATTAGCGGTTTTCGTTTCATATAGACTTCGTATATATGATGTGACAATGACTTGGCTTCGGGGTCTGGTTTTGTTGAGACGAATAAGAGAAGGTCGATGGCACGGGATACGTGGGTCGCACTTGCAAACAACGAAGGTCAAGTTCCGTATGTGTTTTAAATGGTAAACAGAAACAAAACAAAATTTCGAGGTAATCGCCTAGAGGGCCTATACGAGAATGTTCTCGTGAATGTGAACTAAAATAGAATGTTATTATGAGAAGATATTATTTTGCAGTGTTTATCATAGGGGAATTTCGCAAACGGTGCAGAGGCGCGGTGCATCATGGGAAGGAATTAATGCGGTCAATAGGGCACGCCTCTGTAATTGTTTGCTTCGGTTTCAATCACTGTGTGGGTTAACTACGTCACAGTTCAAGTGAGTCTCCTATATTAGAACACCGGGCAATGGTTCATGCGTCTTCAGCAATGTTTAATGCCCAGTTAGCCCCTCGGACTGGGCTGGTGGTTGTGCCATCGGCTGCTCGTTAGTCATCGGTGATGTCAACTCTATTATCACTTTGCAAATACATCATTTCTGTGTCCTTGCCTTTGGTCATCACCAGCTGGGGTTCCAGGCTTATAACGAGGGATCTTTCGTCGAATGAAACAAAGCGCATTGACCCCATAGCAGGAGAATACGAACGGCATGCAGTACGTGTATGCTTTGACGTGCATAGTGAATTCGATTGTTGTGTCTGAACATTGAACATCTGACACTGTTTTATAAAGGTTCAAATGGTGTATTTAATCAAATATTAGTTTGCTATGCCCCAAAATAGGAACTGAAAGCCATCGTTTCTTAGTCAGCTTTAAATTATAAATTCTGTACGTCTCCTAACAATAAAGACACAAGGTATGGTTGAGAAAGTAAATATGCATTGTTCATCACATTCAGTAGGTTAAGCATCGGAGGTACGGATTACATCCCTTCAAAGAATCTTATTAACTGCTGCCCCATTGCAATACGACACACAGTAGAAGCCACCTCTGCAGTTTGCGCATACATCAAAGAAGTATCAGTGTGATGCAATGCTAATGTATAAATTTAGATACATATAATGCATAACATATTTTGCTACATGCAGGATTTATTTAGCCAATCCACTTGATCCATCGACGTCTATTCACTTTAATACCGCGGACTACGATCTTACGACGGTACAATGCACCCAACTTCATGGAGCCTTATAAATAAATCAGCAACACCTTTTAGCACCGAGAGCACACACCAGCCAAAGCAACACCAATTGGGATCCAACTCATGTTTCCACTAATCCTGGCTACATCAAGTTTACACACGTTTTACCCACCATACCCCCTTAGCAACCCACGCCAAGAACGTGCGTGCGTGCGTGTATAGGCGGTTTGTGTACTGGAAATACAGGATAATTACATCCCGGCTTTGTGTATTTGCAGATGACCGACACCAAGGGTAACTATTTGGTCACGTGTTATCTCGGTCACGTTGATCCGATAACTGATTGTATTTGTGGGCTGGTTAGAAATTCCACGCACTCTCATGAATACTATTGTGAGCACAGATTATATTGAACTATTTGGCGCAAACGTCGAAAATTCTGGTAGGAACATTAAAGCAGTTTGTGTAATTTTCTTTGAAATGGTCGGCAAATTTCGACCATTTAATTTCATCATCTTGACTGTCGATCCCACTGTTCCAGAAAATAACTATATAGGGGCCTAAACATGAAAATTAACACAATCCTCTCCTTTGGTTTAACCATAAATTAATTAATAAACCAGTTATAACTACCCCACAACCACTACCCCGATACGCCAAAAGTTTGATTTGTGGGCCTCTCATAACACTTTGTCACAACATCTGAACGCTGATTTTAATTTAGTACACTGCTTGTTTATGGGCATTGCTGTGATAAAAAATAAATCGAATTCCGACAATCATAAATTTATTTAACACGGAAGTTGCTCTAGGGGGGGTGCATAAGAAAATAGCAGCGCATATTGATAATTCGATAGGAAAGCCAGTCAGGCATGTAAAATAATCATTTTGCAATATATGCTAGTTTTCTATGGAAAGTGGAAAATACGTATACTAAGGGCATCTGTTAGTGTCTTAAAATTTTGCCTATCTGCTAATTCATTTTATTGTATATCACTATAAATGTGTGTCTCTGAGAATTTGTTTGAGTGACAAAACTGTATCCGTATATTTATGCATAGATGTGGATAATCACTCAATTTCAAATATTTTATAATAATCAATATTCCTAACATAATACTACAAAATCACACTAAATGAATAAGTGGTGCTTGTTCGCAAAAAGAAAATATTGAACTCGAATCGCCTTGTTTTGTAAAATTTTGCCGAAACTTAAAAAATCCACAAAAGGATCGCGGGACACGTTTTCACGGGACCATTAGACCTACATTGGATCCAATGATTTCAATAAAACTTGGCACATGCATGCAAATTAACATGAAAATGTGTCTGACAATTAATTGAGTATTTCACTAAACGGTCTTTTTTATACATAGTTTTTATTACTCTAAGGAACATAAATTTAACCCAGTACTAGTGCTCTTTTCTGGGCTTCATGTGACAATTTTATAAAAAATTTCATCAAAAAGTTACAAACGTATTTACTTTCTATTGCCTTGATGCGTCTATGAGGAAAATATCGGAAATATTCGTTCATGATTAATAGCCTAAAATCGATTTTGAATCGTAAATCAGGAGTCTGCTGCATTTTGACGAAATGCCGACCCCTGCTTCACTCAAATTGACGCCAGAGAAGATCCCGTGACTTTCTGGGAAATTCACTGATTGCAATTTTCATCTGAAATGCTAACCCATATGCAAGCCAAATTTCAGCTTTCTGTGTTCACGCCTTCTATGTTAGGCCGAGAGCTTTTCGAACAACCCTCGTACTTACTATATAGGGACAAGGGCTTATGGTAACTCCTCCTGCACCCTCATGTGCCACATATGATCAACGTCGATGGAGAAAATACGAGCAGATTGGTCACCGGAAGTCCAGCTTAGAGAATCAATTGTGTCAGGGGGCTAGCACCCGAGATGGTAATTACGGAGCACTTTAGACACAGGTCATTAGTCTTACGCCCGGTTTATGCTCTTGTGAGGATGGTCGGTCAGTCCCTGGTTTTAAGAGGCTTAGTAAATTCTTGCGGGGTGGGAGTCACTGGGATTACGTATTTCAGCGATTAATGATCTGTTGTACAGTTATAACTCCAACTAAGGAAATTGAAATAGTATTGGATAATATTGTCACTAAATGTGTTTGCTGTTTGTCGATCTATCGTGGTAAATGGAGCCAAAATCCTCAGGCTTGTTGCTGAATTAACTATCCCACAATGCATTGTAACCTGCATGCGCAATTCCGTCTAAGTGCAATGTCATTTGATTTTAAATAGGTCATTACAGGGACTCGTCAGTCCGCACTCTTGACAGTGGAATCTGACCGATAAAAACCTTAACATAAAATAATCCTCTTGGAGTATTTTTAATGTGTAATACTCCTAATATATATTATAATTAGGCGTGTTGGTTTTCTTAGATACAACATATGTCGAGGATTGTTCGAAAAGTTCTCGGCCTATCATACAAAGAAAGTTGAAATTTGGCTGGAGTACGGTATAGGCCTATAGGTTAGATTTACGTATGAAAATTGCAATAACTGAATTTTCAAGAAAGTCACGTGATCATCTCTGGCCCCAATTTCGTCAAAATACGGCATACTCTAATACAAAAACTGCAAATTGTTTTCGTGAAAATGCACTATTCAATTGGTCAAGTTAAATCCAGATTGATCAAAATGGCAGAATACACTGAACCGAAATCAGCATTAACCCTAATTTGAGCTTGACATATTAGATGGTCACAACCTTAGCAATGAGAGCAATTTCGGTGACTTTGATGCGGCCTCCCTTTGAGGTAACCTCAGATTGTCCGCTGCAGCGAAGCTGCTTTGAAATAATCGCATTGAAAATGCCAAAACGTTTAGTGTATCTCTTTTCAAATGCCATCGCTGATACGGATACACCCATGAAAGCGGCTCGGGTGCAGGGCGAAAAAAAAGGTCAGCAAACTCTAGAGCCAAGCCAATCAGGTGTCATGATATGCGTTCACTTTGCCTAAGCAATTGCCTGAAAAGTACATCATACTATATAGCCCGTTACGTTCGTACCTCTATAAGGCTTTCTGTGATATTATTTTATGATGCTCCTGATGATAATAAAAATGATAATATACTTATGGACAATTTCTTAAAATTTAAAATATAATTATACACTTTTAGATGCGGAAACTGCTGGGGTTTTTTGTTACTATTTAGAGAGGCCGTAATGTTTCGGGAAATGAAAACTTCTAAAACTTTTAATTAATCGTGAGACAATTAATGTCCATACATGCATGGTTAGTGAAATCGACGTAGATTGCATCAGGATTATAAGCAACGCGCAATCCGTATTCCAACCTCAATTCGATAGTTCAGCACGTGTTCCCCACCCAGTCATCAGCAATTTGACCCTGATCCCATCAGGCGGGTTGATCAGATCGCTTTTATCAAAGGCCTAGGGCACAGGCAGTGTCAGTCGAGATAGAAGAATTCACAAGAAACCTCTAAGAAGAACCCAAAGGTGAGCGCAGTTAATCGAGTTTGATTGCTGGAAATGCAGTTTTAGTGAGGAAAGCCCATTTTTTTGGCGTTGGTGTTGACAGCGTTATGTGCATCTAATCCCAATTCAAAAACGCATGCGCTGTTTCGTTTTCAAGAAGCTTACCACGCACCAATATGTCCTTTTCAATGCGATGCTACAATCCATCAACGCCTGATTAGGTCCAAACGTACTGCGTGACGTAATGACTGACAGACACCAGGATGTCTTCCATGGTGCGTGGTGGGCTCTATTTTTAGTAGCAATTAAGAGTGTCACTTGTGAGCGCGTGTCTTTTGTGAATATGAGAGCGACATAAAAGTTGATACAACACGACCCATTCATCTAAACGGCATGCATGATGTACGCTGATAAAAATAGAAGGAATTTTTATGTAATTTCTGACGAACAGAACGCGGAAATCTTAAAATAGAGGGCGTAGCATACTGGACACGTGAATTTAATTTATTATATTATTGATTTATTATTATTTATAATATTATTTAAATTAGTACAATTCGTAATAAAAATTAACACAGGTGTATACATTACTCCCCTTGCCTCACCACGTTTTTATATTTCCACTGGTCAAACATTTCAGAGACCAAACACAGATTATTTACACAATTATGTATAATTATATGTGTGTGTTAGTTAATAGAAACATGTCAATTATAAAGCATATGTTGTAACAATTCTGCTCTGCGCTTTGAAACTGATTTCAAACGTTTTAAAACCAATCTGAAGACTTTTTATTTTAAACGAGCTTTTTCCTGTTGATTTTTAATTCCTTTTGTTCGGTGCATTTGAATGTTTTATGGCACGAAATGCGCTTTTATAAAAGAAATAAATGAAATGAAATGAAATGATATGATATGAACAATTTTTCCTCGGCTTATCGCGTTCATTTTGATCGTTGAACGAGAGATGGAGGACAATGAGTTTTAAAAATGATATGAAACCACACAATTTTCGCAGAATATTAATTCCTGTTGGTGCCTGAAATTGTACACAAACAAACTTAAGCGTCGATTACTTCTCACTAACAACTCACCACTCAATTGTGAAACCATATTACCAAAATGATGTAAAATTGTGGATACTTTATCCACTCAATACAAATCACCCAAGAAAACAAAACCACGGGGTTAAGGTTCGAAATCTTCATTTTCCCTATTTATTTCCCAGTATTTGTTTCGCTGTCACCAATTTCCGACATGCAAGGTCATTCACACATTCGAATATCTCGAGAGATTTGTAAGATGACACCGAATCGATGAAGAACGGAGCTTCGGCTGAGGTGGCCGTGGGGGAAGCGGGTGGATCAGGTGCAACATTGGTAAGTGTTGCTCCTCCATCTTTGGCTTAAAGGTCATCTGGGATCAAGAATGCGATACCAGATGGACCCCTTAGGTTAAGCACACTTTGATCAGACGACGGGATATTATGAGGCGTCAGTATAAATTATACGAGATTTATGTGTGAAAGGCGGGATAAATATTGACCTAAATAGTTAGCTTATTAACAGATTTGGCTATTGATAGAGCATAATTGTACGCGTGTTAGACACGCCCAATCAAGGATGTGTTCATCACATTAGAATGTGATCGTATCCACGTGGATATCAAGGGTATCAAGGATTCCAGTGATAACCTAATGATAACGTAAGGGAAGTTTATCCTTCCTCTGTGGTTGAATGGGTAACAACGCGTCTATGCGTCTACGCCCGAAGCGTCAAATTAAACCATTGTAATTGCTATTTCGCGGAAACCTCTGTACACTAATCATCTCTACTTTCGAATCGACCCGCTTGTTTCAAATGTTCTCTTGCTTTCTGGGGATAAAGAAATAGTGTGATTAATCTACACTGACTTGTGAAATGCTTATTTTGTGATTTTATTTTATTGAAGAATATCGAACCCAATTGAGAAGAATATAAATTGCAGAAAACTTTCATGGGGCAAATTCTGGCTCTAAATTAACAATAGTAGTTTTAATGTCTTCATTCAAAGTACAACCAAGAGAAAATCTAACCCTATAAATATCAGATCGAAATTCAAAAGCTTCACCACTGAGCCGAATAGGTAAATTGATGACAGAACCAGTGAACGTACATACCGACCTGTCCTGCCCTATGCTGACGCAGTTTCAGATATCTCCTAATGCCAAGATCCTCAATGTAGCAATACCCAGATATCAAAACCATCTAATGCATTATAAAAATCCGTTCCGAAAGCGACAGTCGTGTTGCATATCACACCTCCAACAATCCTTTCTCAGTTCGTTTACCAGCAAATAAATAGCCACATCCAATCATACCTACGCGCGGGCTTCAACTTTTAATTGCCGCTAATTGTCTCACGTCGTAATGCACCATGAGTGTCGGCTGCAACTGTTCCTGCTGCGCCCACTGCATGCCACTGCCAAGCGTATAAAAGGAAGAGAGGGACAGCTCGCCTTCCACTTGCTCGACTTCGGTTTCAGAAATACTTTGGTCAACATGAACAAAGCCGTGTGTTGCTGCATTTTTGGTCTGCTGGCTGTTATGGCGCAACTTGGTATTGCCATGGCTGTGATCAAGCCTCCAGTTCCACTGAAAGACCTCAATCCTATCGACGCCTGCCTTTTTGCCTGCAACATGTGCTATAAGAGGGTGAGTGATTACTCAGAAACTTCGATCTTATGGTATTAATCTTAATTGAAATCACACTGATTAGAACAATATAGATACATTTATTGAGATCTATCGGTTATCATTATTGCCGTACATGCAGTGGTTTAAGTGGAATTTTATTCGGAATTTTTATGATACACAATTCGAAATTATTTCATTCAACACAATTTTGATATCCAATATTTTAAGAGTGGATCCAATACATATTGATCAATTAACGGGACTGTGTGTATGCTTCAAGTGGCATATTTTGTGTGACAGGAGATGGTTCGGCAATGCTTTGAGCCGGCTTCAGTTAGCAAAAAGTTGATAACGATTTTGAAGATTACTTCTCAATGGAGAACCATCAAACCGAGAAACAATAAACTTACGAACGATTACTTGAAGGGATGTGAGACTGGTTACCATGCAGTTGGTATGCTGGACATATAATACCTGGGCGCGTCTGATTTCCATTGGCTCTACACATAGTATCAAAATAATCAGATCAAGCCTCATCACGAATCCTAACACTTCTGCATCCTTCTGAAATAATCATCATTCTAAGGACATAGCTCAGATAAACTTGATTGACAAATGGATTAACTTACTCCGCCGTGTAATTTTAATGACCATCCTGCCGCTAGCGTGCGAAAATAAGTAGATTAAGTTAGATTGCGTGTGTTGTGAGTCTGTTCCGTCAAACTAAATGGCAAATTCGTAGAATTTGTTTCTGTTCTCTGTGATAAATTAACATTTCATGTCTATGAGTAACAGATCTCTATCTAGTCGTTTAACCTTATTGCACCTGGATCTAGATATTCCTTGTGAATCAACTGAGTGTCAAGGTTAAGATCCTTACCTTACATGTCTGATAAAGAGGAGCTAAATAAAGCTGACATCATCTATCAGGTGTCTATCTTTATTTTAGGACCATGAAGATGGAATAGCTCTTTGCGTGGAGAATCTGTGATATATACGAGGTAGTCTCTCGCCCAAGAAAACGTTTCAGAGGAACACAACATTTAAACTGACACAATGACAATAAGAACAATTGCAATCTAGAAAACAAAACCCTCTTTCCTAATAAGGCTTAAAGAGATGAACACGCACTGCAGAACAAAAAGAAAGCCCATGGTCCCCAGGCACCAAGAAAACATAAAGCAATTAATTATTGTAATGATCTTTCCACCAATTAGAATTAGTCAGGCTTTAATGCAGCTGTATCACCAGTAAAGCCACTGAATGAGATCAATGGAAACCCAGCATCGTGCGGCAGAAGCATATAGATATAACGGTTTCATGATTTAATCTTAAAACTGTGCAGCCGTGAGCTTTCCTGGAATGAGCCTTACTCATAGTTCCATATGTTAAATGTAGCTCCGAGTTGACGCATGCCTCAAGCTGCACAGAATAGTGTGATGCTTTTTCTGGATGAAATGCTTTTCCTCTTCGGGCTAAAGCATGGCTTGATTAAACCCTCGTATTTCCGCATTTCATGCCAGAACAACTCGTCTCTACTCAACCCTACACTGAAATAGCACATCATGAAGTTAGAGAATGGTTTTCATTCACCCACACCACAACTCAGTGCGCTAATGGCTATCAAAATGCGACTACATTTCGGAGGCCGAATTCGACACTAGGTTAAGCTGCCTGATATTCTTCAACAGTTTTTCACTGTTGTAGAGAGCGTATACCAGAAGCTTATGTCAGTATCTTGCATCTATGGACACTGATTCCCATTGCTATTTTTATATCTATAAAAATTGGTAGTAGTCTCCCAATGCCTATGTTGTTATTTCCCCAAATGGATAGAATTTTATTTCAATGTCCCCTAATGCTTATGTTCTAATGTCTCACAATGCCCATGTTTTGATGTTTCTTCGATGCTTATACAGAGTGGGCCAAAAGTAGTCCATCTACTCCATGTTAAAGATCTCAATGCTTTCCAATAGTGCTACGCATATCTGAGAAAATGTTACAAAACAAATCGCACTGTTAAAATCACACAAAATAAGATCAATACTTGGTACGGTTAGTCTAACGTGTCATGCTGCTATTCCTATCATTTCTATCCCAATTTCATCAACCTGCATGACGATTAGTCTCAATTTATAGAGTACACTCATTCATTATTCCGCGATATTTCCATTTTGGGTTGCAAACAGGGCCCCTGACCATTGAACGCTTAATAAAGGCAACACTCTCGTACTATTGTTTTGTTTTGAGAGTGCTATTGTTATGACAGTAGCACTAATGTTTATCTCCTAAATTAAAACAAAGCAGCAATTTTGTATTGAAGCGCAATCCAAGAGATGACGTACTTTCCTTATTGCTCGTTCAGGGGTTCATCTGATTGTGCTTTCTTCGCAATCATTCACCACTCGCATTTAATTGTTCCACTCTCATTCAAAATTTACGCGATTTATTTGCATAAACGGACACAGAATAACATAGTAAATCCATACCAGGTAGTTTCTTTTTTTTTTAATAATTGATACATTTTAGCAAATTTTAGAGTTTGGTTTTTAATATGGAGTGGATAGACTACTTTTTTTGGCCCACTCTGTATGTTTAAAATAAATATTCCCCATTGCTTGTGTTTTAGTGTCTCTAGAAGCTTATATGTCAATCATCTTCACAGGAAACGTTGCTAAGCTGTGTGAATCAAGTCTGCTTGGGTGACCTACGAGAAAGCAAAGTTGTTGACCCAACGTGGACGGAACGATGCAACGAGCTGAAGGAAGTGGTTTACTGGAACTGAAGGACACAGAGCCCTTCGACCAGATCAGAGTCATTGCGAGTGACTTATGGAACAAACTGATTTCAGAGCAGCTGGTCGTCAAGCACCGGACCCTCCATCGTCCGGCTCTCATTTTTGATTATAAGTATAAAAAAGAAAAAAGAAAAAAAAATATATTTTAGTGATAAGTTCATCTTTTTTTTTTGTCTTTGTGTAAACGACTTGTTCATTTGCCAAGCAAATGAAACAGTGTGATCCAGAGGGTGGTTCTATATGATGAAAGTTTTGAGAATAACTTTGGTTGTGATTGACTGGAGATTCACACATTTGGCCCTATCAGAACATTGGCAACATCCAAAGAGGTATAAGACTGAATGTTATCATTGTCAAGCGATGATGTCGACAAATCCTGGCTAATTTCAAGTCCAAAAATTGCAAAATTAGCACACACAGTAGACTACGATGCAGAAGAGGCGTGCTGTTCCCGATGCCTTAATAATTTAAGACGACCTCGGATTAAATTCAGCTGTGCTCCGATTTGAGAGGTTTAAAATATCGTTTTCTTCTCGCTTTCATGTCATAAAATACATTACCATATTAATATTGTTAACAATAGAAGCCGTGGAGTGAGCAGATCTTTTAACAGTTCTCAAAAGAAATCTCGCCCTCGATCATCTCGTTACCAGCTATTCTGCCTGTATAAAAAAACGTCGTATTTTAATTTGTCTATAATATTATTCAAAGCTGACAAATTTTTTTAATACCGGTCTCTCGTCAATCACAAAAGCCCATAGAATCGATCTAAAATGTTCCGAAATGAACAGAGGTCCTATTTATGTTGATACATGCATGGACTTCAAAAGGTATTATGTATAGCGCTTGACTTTATTCTGGCCATTTGCGACCTGAAATTTATTTGCTTCAAGCCATAAATCCCGATAAACATTACTTCGAGTCCTCCCATGACAGGACGACTTCGATAAACGATGAAATTGACTGGAATGATGCCCATACTCGAAAGGATTCATATATCATTGAAGAGGTCACTGTGTTATGACTGACCGCACCCTGAAAATTAATACCCAGAAACCTTTTGGGGCGTGGAATTAAGCACCATATGCAGCAGCTAAATCGGATACAGTGTATCAAAGACAAGTGCACATACGGCATCGAGCAGGTCCACAGTGGGTCGACCCCGTTCTGGATGCCGCAGAGTCGCAGCAAACCGATTGGACTCACAGACGCCCCGGACCGGTTCAAGAGAGCCGTACTTACTACATGTGCTACAGTGACCTACAGTGGAGAAATTCGAGCGACCAAAATCTACAAAGAAAAGTTCGATATCAGCCCAGAGAGAGGACATAAGGGACTCAGATTCCTCAAAAGAAGACCAATCCGGCAGAAGAGGTTTTCCATAAAATAATGTTCAGCCATAAGGCCAGGGTCACCATGTGATTCTTGAAATAAAATAATTAATTCGCTGCCTTGTCATATTTTTTGGTTAGCAATTGAGCCCAATTTTCCAATTGAACATTTATGGAATAAGATGAAGTCAGCAATTCTTCGCCACCTTTCATCTCCACAAATTGCAAAGAGGGCAGGGTTGAAATTCTAACCGAGAAATTGCGACGAAAAATAATTGCATGTGCAATGCTTGTGGGCTGGAAATATCCGACCATGAATTTTGGGCATTTAAAAAATAATAATATAAATAAATAAATAAATAAATAAATAAATAAATAAATAAATAAATAAATAAATAAATAAATAAATAAATAAATAAATAAATAAATAAATAAATAAATAAATAAATAAATAAATAAATAAATAAATAAATAAATAAATAAATAATTATAGCCACTGAGTGATAAAAGTGATCGGTATCAATGTCATTACCCTTATGCATCCAGTTGCCGTGTATCGGTTAGGCGTCGCCCATTCGTGTATCAGTCGCATATCATATCATTGTATTTCCCAGGGGAAGCAGGCATTCACATTACACACATGCACTTATCGAAAATTTCAAATCGAAACCATGATTAGTCATTAATCAACTGATTGGAGTTGTCATCTCCCAAAGGCCTCTGTTGGAGCAATAATTTGATATCAGTATTCATATTAACTTAGATGAGTAAGTGTAGAAGGCTTCCAGTCCATCCAGGTAGCTGAATCTCTGTTCTGGAGCCGCCAATCTAGAAGGACAATATGGTGTTCCATGTTGGGAGGTTGTATTTCATGGCGTGTTTCATTATCCTCCAATATCTGAATGGCTTTTTGTTATCCTTTTATGGGGTACTAAGTAATGCCTGCAGTGGATTTCGCTGTTTGTAGAGTGATCCAGGATCTACTAAATTATTCTCACATCGGTCAACTGGAGCCGTACATGGAGCTCAGACAGAATTGAGCACCCCTCCAGGAATGAGGGTCTTCACTACATTCGAATGGGAAAACGCTGTCTATATATGGACAGTGGGTAACCCTGAACATCCTGCATGCATTTGTGGGCGAATTTACGTTGATTGACACTAATGGACATTGCGGTCGGAATGGACACCATGTGATAGTCATCCTGTCTGGATCCTTGACGTCATTCAGTAGATACAGATTCATCCTATCTGGGGATTCCATGCAACAAAAGAAGAAAAACCATCATCAAATTCAAGATTCGATTTTCCTACGATATACATGTAATAATTAAGAGGAACATTTTTCAAATAATAAATAAATAATAAATAAATAATAAATAATAAATAAATAAATAATAAATAAATAAATAATAAATAATAAATAATAAATAGTGGTGGATGATTGTTCATGCTGACTGTTGGTCACAAAATATGCTTAATACAACTATAGTTTTTAGTTTTGTCAAAGTTCCTTTGAATGTGCACTCCTAACTAGTCCTTACTAATTTTATCTACCTTTGAAGTTTAGATTAATTGCATTACATTATATTTTGACATAAGTAGTACTTTTACTGACTATAGCATTCGTCATAATGCTATTCCTCTTGATAGTACATTCGACCCTCATTAATCCGACAAGGTTCGTTCCCAGTGATTCTGGTCGGATTAATGAGGGAGCCGTAATAACAATTCCCCGGAGCTCTAGTTGTTTGCCGCCAAAAGTGGAAATATCGCGGAATGATGAGTGCACTCTGTTAATTGAGATACATCGGCATAACTGATGAAATTAGAATAGAAGTGATAGGAATAGCAGCATGACATGTTAGACTAACCATACAAAGTATTTATTTATCTTATCTTTGTGTGATTTTTACAGTGCCATTTATTTTGTAACACTTACTCAGAAATTCAGAAATGCGTAGCACCATTGCAAAGCATTGAGATCTTTAACATGGAGTAGATAGACTACTTTTGGCTCACTCTCTATACTAAGCTTTGTCTCAGGGGCTTAATAATAATATGTAAACACTACACAAGAGGAGGTCGCGTCATTCTATTAGTTGACCCTCTCTCATTCATGAAGTCATGACTGTGTGTGCACGTTGGGTCAAGCTGTTTTGCGCTGAACATAGAATGCACGCCAGGGGCGTTGTGGTAATAATGCGGTATTTACTAATCATGGCATATATGAGCAATAGAATGACCACGTAAAAGTCTTAGGTGTGACTATAAATTATACTTCTTTTTTTTTGCGATGCATAGCGAGATTCCAAAAATTAGTGAAATCCCGATTATAAATAAACCTTTGAAACATCTGGTTGCATTATCTGCCCATAGATAAATGCACCCCAAGATAAAAAATGCATTCGTTGGTGCTTTAATACAATATGCTTGGATGGCTACGAACACTCGGTAAGTAGTAAATGCACAGACCATTGTATCGATGATTGCGCCCATAAGGAAAGAAAGGGGCTCCACAATGGGTACGTAAGCATGGGAAGGCCCACCTGTTGTTATGAATGAAGCAATAGTGCCCTTTGTGGGCGCATAATCCCCTGAATTTATGTCGCAAACGCTTGTGCATGGAATATAGGCCGGAGCCCCACAATTTGACACACCTTCAATGCATGTAAATCAAAATATATTTGAAACGTGAAATCCCGGTCATCCATATAATATTAAGTTATGTGAACCTGTGGCGAAAGAGATCGAGATAAAACAGTGCTGTTTGGTTGATTACCCAAAACGGCCACTGAACGGTGAATCCTTGTGGAACATCTTGTATATGCTGAAACACAAGGATAACAAGATATAGAGGAACTGACAATCACACACACACACACACACACACACACAATGTAGCATGCCATCTGCCTGATGCTGTCAGTGTCAGAGTTACCGACAGTGTGGCCTGAAAATTTGTTATCTTATGTATAGTTGCAGGATACAAATAAATTGAAATAATACAATGCTATGCAACACCCCGAGTTTGATATATGATTGTAGATATGAGATGACATTGAATTATACGGTTGATGTAGATCCAGTTATTAGAACGACATATCTACTTATTGAATGTGGGCAAGCTTTAGGGGAGTTTTGAATCATAGATTCATACAATTTCATAATACTGACAAAATTTGATTGAATAGAATTAAGATTCGTTGCTTCAGCTTGGCGTCGTATGAAATAGACCTAAGACAATCGGCTCATTTTTTTCTCCCTTAAATTTCGGACACACTAGCTGATATAACATTGGTTGACCAAAACATCTGATTAAATTTTGTTACCCTTCGTACATTGGTTTGTCTAATATATCTATTTCGGTCTCATATCCGGTATAATGTATCCATACGAAATGCAACAGCCTGCAGTCACACCCTGATTAGCGCCATGTACAAATGGATTCAGCCCCAAGACGAATGGCCTTGGTCTCTAAAAAAAAAATGGTTTTATGATCTCTTGGCTCCTAATTAATGATATCCTTTCATATTCCTACGCTTATCCAATACGTCAGGAGCCCCATTCAGAAATAACCCTCCCTTCCCACGTGACCATCCGTGGCTCGGTTTTTCCGACTTTTCTCGGTTAGAAAATTGCTAATTTGGTTAAAATGGCTACAGGATATTAGAGCCTTTTATAGGCCCTTTTTGTGCGCGAGAATTATATAATTTTCAGCTAATTTTATCTTGCTTTTTATTTCAAGCCATGAAATGAAAATATTGGATGGATTGCTTCATTTGAAATCAATCAGTGATATGAGATGTGCATGAACTATTGCACAAAGTGAATGTATTAATACGGGTAGATGTTACATAATATTCTTAAAATGCATGAGGAATTTTTTATAATGAAATCATGAAAGTTTGTGTCAACATGAGGAAACAAGGAAAAAATATATTGTGAATGGCTATTTACAGACTTGACATTTAATTTGGAATGTTTTTTCTTGTGAGAAACTTTATTGTTTAAATGGTTATATCTCCATCATCCCGAAGGCGATTTTGATGCCGTTTGAGTTTTCGGTAGCCCACCCATATGAGCAAGGTACGTGAAAATTTAGCGGTTATATCTCCATATATGACCATGTGTTGATCTAAAAGTATCAACGCACCCCAAAATGACAAGATTTCTGGCTATTAAATTCTGCTCAGCTCAGATCGTCAGACATTTCACTCGATATCTCCGGATTGAATCGAGCGATTACCCTCTATTATGGATCACACATTTAAAAAGCATTATGTAACAAATTAATGCAGCCAATTGGTCAGAGGTTGTAGCACTGCTGAGATATGGGTTCAAAGAAAACAACAACTGCGGGACAAGTGGGTATCACAAAGGGAACGATCAGCAAGACCCTTGAATTGCATCACCAGACTGGAAGACCAACACGGAGACGTCGACCAGGTCGCCCACAAAGAGGGAAACGATCGCTTCCTGATCCGTATTTTCGAGTAGAACTGGACAACAACAACGAGCACCCTTCGAACTCGATGGCAGAAAACCAGGGAAATTCGGGTTTCCCAGACAATGGTGAATGCCACACTGATCCAGGCTGGCCTGCGAGCCAGGAGGCTTGTTTGAAACCCCTGCTCACCGACAATCACCGAAATGCTTGCCTTAACAGGGCCAGGACCCACCTCCGAGTCCAGGATGCCCAATGACAGAATGTTGCATTCAGCGATGGCGCCCGTTTTGAGGTGTACATGCAAGATGACAGAAACCGGGTGCGGTGGCGCAAACATGAATTATATCTTGAGACGGGTGTCCAGCCCAGATTTCAATCCGGCAGTAGTGAACCAACAATTTTGCCCGCTTTTCGTAACCATGCAAAATCTCTAATCGTTTTTCTAACGGGTATCCTGAGCCAAGTGGGCTACATGATGATCCTGGAAGAAATAAATGCTGCCATATGTATGGGAAACCCTTTGTGAGAGTTTTTTTGCTTCAACATGACAACGCTCCACGCCACAAAGCCCAAAAAATCCAGAAATTCCTCGATTTTGAAGATGTGAATCGTCTCCATTGGCCAGCTTGCAGTCCAGATATGAATCCCTATGATAGCTTGTGGGTGAAGCTTTCCACGCGATTGAACAACAGGGAGGTCCAGCCAACAAACCTGGATGAGTTGCGTCAATATCTGACGGAACGGGATGCTATCCCTGTGGAAACTGTTCACTCCATTATGAATGGGATGCCTTGAAGAATTCCGGCTCTGTACAACTTCAGTGGTGGTCAAAACCGCTTGTAAACATGCCAAAAGCGTGGATTATGCAATTCGGAATAAACTGTTTCGTCTTCCGCTTGATCATTGGGCTGGGATGTGAATTAACGCAATGTGATATGAAAACCACAAAATACTCTCATTTTTTAGGTCTCTATTCAAGTTTGCTTATGCATCCTCATACAATCAAACCACGGAAATAAATAAATAAATAAATAAATAAATAAATAAATAAATAAATAAATAAATAAATAAATAAATAAATAAATAAATAAATAAATAAATAAATAAATAAATAAATAAATAAATAAATAAATAAATAAATA
>KB311706.1:33214-66455 GCA_000328365.1 Capitella teleta | reverse complement strand
TAAAATAGAAGCACTATGTCGTGGATATTATCCGCAGTTTGACCTAAAATATATGTAAATGAATCAGCTCGCTCACTGATTGGTTGAGCCGGGGTCGTGAACCCATGACTCGACCCATTCTCTCGAGATGCAAGACAAACTCGCGGGGTTTCAATTCTTCAACTGAAAATCACCAAAAAGTGTATGATTTGATGGACGAATACTGGATTAATGAAGATGACGACAAGGAACCGGACTCGGACGACGATTGTGACTGTGATTTGGAACTTCTAAGGCCCCCGGCGGTGACAACACTCGGGTTCTTGTCACAAACCACAAGGACTGAAGGAGTTAAAATCAAAACATGGAATGGATTATATCATTATCATTATGGAAGGGACTGTCAGCACGGGTCAGTGTGACACACTTAAATAAGCCCACACACACACAAAAAAAAAGAAGAAGAAAGCGCACTCTCAAGAAGATAGACTAGCCAAAGATGCAGAAGCCTTCAAAGTCCGCCATGTGCCAAGCCATAAACCTAGTGTATACGCTACTCTACGGCTTGGGAAGCTATCACCTAGCCATGATCCATCTGTTTGATAAAATCACTTCCTCTTAGACCTCTACCTCATAAATCACTATTTTCACAATATATACGCCATATTACATATCATTAGTACTGCAATTGTAATTTTCAGACTGTTTGGAATAAAATATGATGTTTTAATATGTGCCCTTCGATATTATATTCACTCATATTCATAAAAGGCTTTCACTTAACCTTTTAGTTCAAATACTTGTCAGCATTTGTGAGAAATGGTAGCAAATCAGTATGTTCAGAGCTGTGAAACTGTGAAACGGAAGACCATAACGCATTGTTTCCTTACTGTATGCGGCAAATCGCGTGAATCATAACGCATCCACAAAACCACACAGGGCACCATTGTCTTGAGCCGACGACAGCCACACAGGAGCGGCCAACTGGGTGTTACACAATGCACTGAGGACTCAAAATGAAGCTTTTTAGACTGGCGTTAGCTGACCTCAGTTGCATGGCATAGTTTGTTGTTTGGGGAAAGTACTTATTTGTTTATGTGTTTGAGATTTACAATAATTAAGGGAGTGAATTAATTTTGAGAATTAATTTACTAATCTGAGCAGTACATTCCCAAAATCCTATCTGGGTTCAATTCGTTCGGAGAGGATATTCATATCGAAAGTTTCAATATAAAATTCCCAGGACAGATTACTTTTTTTTGGCACGAACTCAACTCACAATCCAATTCACAATTGAATTTAATTATGGTTGGGGTTTTTCGTCGCTCAAAATATTGATGCAAGTTTGTTAGAGAAATAAAAATTGCCCCCTTCCCCCCGGTGCACGGCATCAGCATTCAGCGTGGGTCCAATAAGCGCTTTCATTTCTGACTGGTGAGGACTAAGAATTATAATAAGAGAACAACAACAAATACATCATAGGAAGAAAGGAAAAAAAAAAACATTATTACAAATTTTATAACTTTATAATAAGGAATGAAAATTAATTGCAATACAAAACAAGAGATCATATATTTTTTTCAATTATTCACAAAGAATTTTCTCCCGAACCAAGAAAGCAACAAGAAGAAGAGAACCACAGGCACAAGTGTCGGGAGAAGGAGACAGTAATACAAAACTGGGTCAATCTGCTCCATGGCAACGACCTTCATTCACCCTTCTTCTTCAGTGACCTCTTCTGACCCTAGATGCTCCGCGACAGTCGCAAGAAGCTGTTCAATCTGCTCCTCACTCAGCCTTTCCTCACTTTCCTCAATCAGCAGCTGGATTTCCACAGCCGTTGCTGGTCGCAGATTTAGCAGCTGCAGTTTTTCCGCTTTGGTTAAGTTGAAGCCGTCAACTGCTTGCATGAAATCAGCCAGCTTCTCAGGTGACTGTACAGCAGCGCAGGGTGTTTTCTCCAGGTACTTGAGAGTGCTGTACAGAATAGTGGCAACGTTAGTGTTCTGCTGGCGCTTGCCTTTCGTTTGTGATTGCTTGTTATCTTTGAGTAGAGATAGAACTTCGTAGTTGCTCAGCATGGCAGCGTTCTCCTGCACAACTTCCATGTTCACTGATCGCTCAGAGATTTCAAAGAAGCATGGCGACCGGCCAGGATGGTGTAGGTCCACACAAGCAACACGATCACGGCAAGGATCTGGAAAAACCGCAAAACAAGACGATATTGTTATTGTCATAATGAATTCCAAAAGTGATGACAATCAACACGTTCTAAAAACTTCAAGGGCGGTTCTGTGAAAGAAAGCATCAATGAAATTTATCTAGATTATCCAAATACAGATTATGCAAATATAGATAAAATATACCTACAACCGTAATTTATGCGGGGCCAAAATTGCTCGGTTTAACTGACATTCATTATTTCCACAGGGCAAGCAAGATATACGCAGCTACGCATAGACCTAACTTCTGTATGACATTTTCTAATATCTGCTCAAAATGGCAGTTTTAACATCACTGGAAACCAAAGGCCTACGCCCTTAGACTAAACCTTTGGACAATTCCCTCGCTGTAAGGAATTTTCACATGAAAAACTCTTACTACTTCTATCCTTCCAGGCCCAAACTGAGATTAAATCCTCCAAACACCTGGTATCCAATTTCATTGTGAGTTAAAGATAAAACTTTCCAACCCATTCAAGACTACATTGCCAATAATTATAGTAAAGTAATATTTCCACAGGGCTTAACTAATGTGGGAATGAGCAGATATATAACCAGCAGGATGATTACTCCATGTAGAGTACTTATTGGGACTGGTCTTTAAGCACTTTTCCATTCCCTATGAGGCGTGTTACAAACTCAAATTCAAACATTGAGTCACTTTCCAGATTCATGTCATGGACAATATTACTGGACAAGTATGAATGTCCAAATTCCACAAGTGACTATGATAATGAGATATAGATTATAAAATTATTATTATTATTATTAAATATAGATTTCATTTCATTGGTGTCTATGGTTTCATCAGAGGATTTTATTTGTAATAATTCAGGAATTAAAATTATGCAATTAATTATTCATTTGAACATCAATCACATCAGTGCTCACTGAAGATTGCATGCTCGCTATTAACACAATCACGGTCAAAGAGATCTCCGTCTTTTCTTGAGCGCCAAAGACGGAGATCTCCTTATTTTGCAGTTAAAGCCATAGGCACATGCAACAACCACTTGTGGCATCATCTCTGTAATTTTTGTAGAGTTTGTAGACTTTGTAGTGCATTGTTCGATTAAAAGGACATTTCCTCATGTTATTCATCGAACTCACCTTCGAAATATTTATTATAATAATCACAGAATTATATTTCTAGCGTTGACACAGCAGTTACTAATTGATTTTGTAACATCCCTTCAACAAACACGAACAAACGCAGCGGAGCAAAGGAGATTTCTATCATCTATAGGTTACTTCAAAGCAAGCTAATTAGTGAATGATGGTGGTTGGCGCTTCTGTCACTGCACATGCTAATCTTTCTCATCATTCCAATCGACAACACTATTTTGAGATATTCTCTTTGAGGTCGCATGACGCCACTGACTTTCGGCGCCATACTGCGAAGACTTCAAAGCCGTGTTTTAAAGAAAATGTTATTTTCTTTGCGGGTTTGTTGTGCAACCTCTAAATCCATGTCTGATGTAGAGAAACATGCTCACATGAGCAAGCTCCTGCACTCAAAAGAATATTCATCGTCAAGTAATTGTTTTATTTTTATTGACAAGTACTCCCTGACTTTGATACTACATGATAATGATCATCTGTGCATTTCTTACATCATTGATGCATTTTTTGTCACGTGTTCTGTAGAATTTGAGAAAGCGAGCTAATTAGCGAGTGAAGCCAAGTTGGTGCCTGCTCAAACTCCCAACTTCCTAACTGCTATTCTCATCCTATGATCTGCAAATTAGTTATCGTGCAGTAGTAGTTATGCCTACACAACGTAACCACTGTAATCATAATGTATAATATGCTGGTCATACTGGTGGCTGAGAGAAAAGCACAAATTTCTCAGCCTTTGCTTGCGAGGGTGTGGTTTTCATGAAACCATGTGTTGTTCAGAGTTATATTTCAGTACATTTAGAACTAGCCATATATGTAAAATATATAGCTATGCGTGCCTCCATATAGAAATTACAGAGCGGTGAAATCTAGGCTCATTTAGAAAAATACATGGCGGTGATACCTGCCCGAAACTGCAGTGGCGGTGAATGTGTTAAGCACAGCACTTCAAAGTTCTCCTAAAAAGTGGTTAATAAGACAGATTTAACTTATAAATCAACAGCTCCTAATCCGCTGATAATCTTGATGAAGTTGATCATCGATCTGAGCATAATCGAGTCAACATCATGTTGAAATGTTCATCATCACTATGATTATACATATTACATTAGCTGAAATACTACACCGAGACCGAGGGGTCTACGCAGACCTCGCCCGATTTATCTGTGCTAATATTACATGATGCTCATGATTCAATTCACGATCATCGTCATCATGGTCATGATTATGATCATGATAACAGCTTGACAAGCCTCGACATGCAGAACTCCAGTAAACATATTTCATTATTTGGCTTTGAAGAATTCAAAAATACTAGTAGATAACTAACAGTTGGATAGAATAAGTGAAAAAGAATTAACCAGATTATAGTATTAACCAGATTAAATTATAGTATAATACGCAGCGTCAAAAAGCGCCAGAAATTACCAAGTTTTGGACGAAAGCAACGGTCTGGCGACTGCTTATAATCATAACTGAGAATTTCCCTTATATCGCTCACATAAGAAATGCGCGGCAGTCGCATAAGTCGTAAAACGCGTGTGAACAAACACCGACGGTTTCATCATCCACAGTGTGAAATCGAATGCGAGAACAAAGTCAGGTTTTAAACCTCCCAAATTCGATGCATCAAAGAATTAACCTACAGCAAGCGTAATGCCTAAAACTATGTCAGTCAAAATGTGTATTTGTCTTTTATCTTTTGTCTCTATTGAATGTTCACCCCCCACTCTCCTCATTGTCTAACGAGCAGACGACGGCCACACCACCCGCGGCCAACTGGGTGTTACACAATGCCACTCTCCCTGCTGTGGTTTACCTTAACCTGCTGACTGTTTGGATTGATGAATTGTCAGAGAAGGCAGACGACATGACGGCAGCCAGCGTCATTAGATATCTAGAGGTGCCAGGCTGGCAGCAGTATATCCACAAGATGTAAACAACGATCATCCTCAATCCTTGGTTACATAACGGTCTCAATGGCTCCCTGGGCAAAATTAAGTAGAGCCCTTAGCAGAACGATTCTTGCATCAATGAATGAGGAATATAATGAATATATATACCACTCTGTATATATGGGGTCTACAGTTTGCAGATTTAAATCATGAGAAATGTGAAACCACTCAAAAATATCAGCACTTCTTCGTTTCCTTGCTTCATTACATATGCAAAACTTCAAAGATTGTTGTCAGACTGATTGATTTTTCAGATTTATGATCGGGTCTAATGCTGATGGGCAGAGTTTGCTTACTATTCATGCATGTTTCCCGCCTATTGAACATATGAGCCTTTCTGAGGCCAATGCCTTCTGTAATCGACTTCATCAAAGACGCCATTATTTGTTTTATCTTTAGACTTGACTGTTTTACAGTTAAACTATACTGAACGTCAAAAGAAGTACCCTATGCATATAATTATGCATTTGGGAAATTGAGATTACTGTCGAACGAACTCAAATTTGGCACGAGCTAGTCGAACCATTTCTAAACCCTGAACCTGCGCCCAAAGAATTGGGTGGATTAGTGGTATTGGAGAGGTACCCTGTCTATATCTCGACATTCTAGCTCATCTCACTTGGTCAATGGGAGGATATGCTGGTTAATCGAACCGTGACTTGAATTTCCTCCCCTCCCAGAAAATCCCTCGTGGCTCTTGCAGCATGTGAGCGAGCGTTATCATATTGAAATGTGCTTCAGAAAGGTCGACGGCTATTTAGGCCTCCTTCACGCAAGCGTCGACGGACAGTTGAATCACTGATAGGGCGTTCATGGACATCTTCCTGGCATTCAAAAGTTTGAACAAATCTGCAAAATCTGCCCCTGAGGTGGATTCTCTGGATCATCCTACCCCGCCTCTTTGTCGTCACTCTGAGTCTCCCAGACCTCGGTGATCATAAAAATTTCCAGTTTCTGCAAACCGTAAGCGACGGATAGTTTTTATTTGACGATTGAAAGTCCATGCTTCGGGAGCAATGGCCAAAGATACCTAAGATACCTGTATGGAGAGACGATATGATTGAAAACACAGTTGAAACTACCCAACATAGATCACTTTCGCGAAAAGGTTTGCCGTGCGTTTTCACATACGCATTGTTTCGCTCTGCCGCCACCTGCAGATTTTCCAACACGATCCTGTAAGCATCTTTTAATCTGCAGTGCAGATTCTGAACGTAATCACACAAATCTTGTGACGTTTAATCATTCAGACTTCCCAAGACGACATCAACAGGCATGTTGATTTCCCGTCTAAACATCACATAGTTTGGTGATAACTTGGAGGCGGCGTGTGGCGTAGACCTGTATGCCATGGACAGGAAAGGCAGCTGTTCATTCCACTCCTCCTGGCTTGACGCACTCATTGCAATCATTCTGGACAAGGTCTTGATGTTCCTCTCTGATTGTCCATCCGATTGAGGTTGGAAAAGCGTTGTCCTTGTCTTCTTTATTATCAGCACACCATACAGCTCACTGAAGAGATTGCTTTCAAATTGCCGCCCTTGATCGGTGTGAAGATGTGTTGGAACACCATACCGCGACACAAATTCCTTGACAAATGCTTCAGCTACAGTCCGAGATTCTTGATTTTCGAGGGCATATATTTCGACAAACTTGGAGGAGTCCGTCACAACCAGGGCATACTTCTTTCCACTCAGGGAAACTGGTAAGGGTTCCAAGAAATCCATGAAGACCCTCTCCATATAGGATATCCTGCATGAAATATTTTAGGCCTAGCCTTCCTCTTTGGCCCATCACTCTTGTGTTGTGCACATGTGTAACATCGGCGTATGAATAGTTCACAGTCTCTTCTCATGCCATACCACAGAATTATTCTCTGCAAATTGGCCATGGTTTTGTCAACACCAAAATGTCCTCTGGTTCTCACAGAATGACACTCCCCAAAACTTCCTCCTTCAGGGTCTTTGAAACCACGATCTGCTTCAGTGTTGAACCGCTTACCAATTCCAGGATCCGTACCAGGACCCCATCTACAATAATCAGAGATTGAAATTGTCCACACAGAAATTTCAGATCTGCACCAGCAACGTCCTGAGCCATTGGCCTCTCCCCGCTCGGCACTCGAAGCCACATCATGCTGATATCTAGATCTGAACGCTGGGCAGTTTTTAGGTCCTCCATGTCGAATCCAACTGACCTCAGCCAGTTACTGCTACCGCCGTCGTTGTTGCCTGAATTTCTCTGCGCTCGAGTTACAGCACCAACTCTGCAGGGTTCTCTTGATAACACATCAGCATTGCTGTGTTTTGATCCGGGTCGATGGACGACCTTGAAATCATAGCTCTGTAGGGTTTCTAACCATCTGGCTACTTGGCGCTCTGGTTCCTTGAAATTCCGAATCCACTGAAGAGATGCATGATCAGTGCGTAGTAGGAACACCTTTCCCACCATATAATGACAAAAATACTTCACAAAGTGTACTACAGCCAGCAATTCTTTCCTTGTGTTGCTGTACTTCCATTCCTGCTTGGTCAGCATTCTACTACCATACACAACCACTCGTTCCTGGTCACCATGACCCTGAGATAGAACAGCTCCGATCCCCACATCACTTGCATCCATATCCAGAGTGAACGTTCTCCCTCTGTTTAGGAACACTAAAACTGGAGCAGAGGTTAAACAGCGCTTCAATGCATCCTAAGACTTCTGTCGCTCACTCCACCATACAAATGCTGCATTTTTCTCTGTCTGTTTTGCGAGCGGTTTTGACAGGGTTGCAAAGTCCTTAACAAACCGACGATAGTTGGAACATAACCCAATGAAACTCCTCACATCTCCAATCCCTTGAGGTATTCGCCAATTGACGATAGCAGCGATCTTCTCTGGGTCTGCTGAAATGCCATCCCGTCCAACGATATACCCCAGGTAACACACCTGATGTCTAAACAGATTGCATTTCTTCGGCTTCAGTTTCAAGCCAGCATCCATTAAACGCTTGAATATCTCCCCCAAGGCGTCCACGTGCTCTGATACGCTGCAGCTATCAATTATGATATCATCAATATACACCAAACATGATTTCCATTCCAATCCCGCAAGAACAGTCTCCATTCTTGACAAACAGCTAAGTTAAGCATGCGGGTTGTTTTTGTTCTTACACAAGGATAATCGATTGTGATTTTGCTGTCTGGAAACTTCCGTTTGAACAAACAGTTGGTGGAATCAGCGCGACAACGAGCAATTATTAGCAACGATCCAACTAGTGAAAATAACTTCAGCGTTAGTAACTTTGTAAATACATAAATAAATAAATCATTTTGGTATAGTGCGCAATATCATTCAAAGTGCACAAATGTGCCCATGAACTACAAATACTTGAATCATTGGTTACACGTGTATAAGGTTTCCATTATAAGTCCAGAGACTGTATGTTAGTTAGTAGGTAATCACCCAGGGGAAACAAACCCATTACCCATGGATTGAAAGTTCAATGCTCTATCATTGAGCCAAACAGGGAGGTTATGGTTGCTCTTTGATGAATGTGACGATCAACTGCATGCTTATTTTTGAGTTTTTTTGGCGACCATCTTAGCATTCTGTTTGTGTTTTGAAGTCCCGGTGTGATCAACCACGACCTTTTTTCCATCCCATTTGATGCTAAAACCAACTCCAGATCGTCCACCGGGCAAAGTGTTCACTTTCAGGAGATTTGACTATGGAAGTCATATTGTAAGTGAAAGAAAGTAGAGTAATACATGTGTACAACCAGTGTACATAAGTAACATATCTTAAAAAGCAGAGCATATAATGAAAGAGAGCATCTGATTGGTCACAGCTTCGAAACGGCTAAAGAACATGGAACAATCACACACAGCCTAATATGAGTACCATGAGAAATTAATCGGGAAACGGAGCTGCGGGGATTTTAATTAAAGAAAAAAACATCAAGGAAGTTTCTGAAAACTGGATCCAACTGGAGACTTATACAAAACCGGATGGGGGTATACAAAAAGGAATGTCCAGGTCAAAAACGGACTGTTGGCATGTATGTGATTCATGGATTGGCTGCGAAAGAAAATCAATTTTTTATCGCAAACGGTTTGAAAATGAACAGAAAAGCCTTGCATGCGCGTGCACTGTGTAGAATATTATTGTAGATTCAAACATGGATTAACTCATAATGAAGCGATTTACAGATCGTTACATTTCTTTTCACTTTTGTACCTGAGTATAATTTAGGATTCGGTCATTATAGTGTTAATAGCACTTTATAAGAGAAAATAGATCCCTGGGAAGTATAATGACCCCCTTGGCCACGTATAAGTAATAGATTCAAGTAACTTAAATTACTAAAATAATAATTATAGACTTAATTTAGTGTTGCAAACATGAGAAACATAATGTTCAACAGGGGCCGATTCCAGAAAGAAACTTAACTTTGGGACTTAAGTTAAGTCCTCCAGGCGTTAAGTTAAGTTTTCAAGTTAAGTCGATTCCGCAAACGCCTTTTTGGTGAACTTAACTTAAGTAGCGTAAGTCGGATTTGGCTATCTGCCAAGGAATGTATAAGACATGGCGAGATATTTGATCAGTGGTAAACGTACCTTACAACATGACTTTTATGAACTGTTTATGATTTTGACAAAACTTTATCAAAAACGAAAGCATCATAAACGCGAAATGCGAGTGTATAGCGTTGTTGATTCCTAATCATAACGCAACAAGTGCTCTTTTCCCCGCTTTACAGTCATAACGTTTTTTGTTTTGTTTTTTCATAACGTTTTTTTTTTTTTTTTTTTTTTCTATAACGCCTTCCAGAGCATTGCTCCTGTCTGGAAGGCTCCGTCTAGGTATTGACACCATAGCATTAATCCGGCGTCTTCTGATTGGCGCCATCTTGAATTCACTTAGTTTGATTTAAGTCAGGTGGAGAGGTCACTTAAGTTTTGCAGGGTCTGCAGGACTTAAGTTTGTTTCTGGAATCGTTTTAGTCAACTCCTCCCGAACTTAGTTTAACCACTTAAGTTTCTTTCTGGAATCGGCCCCAGAACTACAACTGCATTGTATAGAACCAGTACTAAATAAGTGACATGCAGGGCATCGATCAATATACTAGTACTTGCGTGAATCCAAAAAGGAAGGGGGGAAAATTGTGTTCGAACTGCACGTACAGCAACAGTGCACACGCCATACACTAATTATATACGCATCTATACGTTTATGCGGTTTGTATATAAATACATGTGTGAATATGTTGCAGGAATTTTCACACTCGAATCTTCAACAACGTACTGTGCCATTTGGCCCCGAAGTACCAGCGTACTGATCAATAACAAGCATGTAGTGAGTCACATGTCGTCTCGCCTCGGTGACTCCCCCATTTTGATGATTTTCGCAAAAGGAAGAGATTTTGTAGAAAATCGCGAGTCGCAAGACCTCGAACATGTATAGGTATAATAGAAGTGACCTCATTGGTTTTGCCATCGATATGGTTACGCGGGGAATGCCACAGAAGCATCGGTCAGCTTCTGGTGGCCACGTGGATTCGATGGGACGCGCCGGTTGGTCAGAACATCTTAGCGTGAAAAATTGAATATTGCACCATCAGCGAAACACGCTCAGGCAGGCTGTTCTATTTTTAGCTCAGCGTAGTATTCTGCTCAGCCTCGTTGTGGATTCAGGCTGAAGTGACATCATTACTCTCTCAGCGCTGATTGGTCAAAAATGAAATAATGTTCTATTTTTAGACGGCGAATCCCTTCGTCAGCAGAGTATATAAAGAGAGGGCTCTCCCCGCCAGTCGCTGTTGCCACTAAACTCATTCACACAACGTTTCGGTGGCGTTCACTGCCGCCGGAAAAACTACTTTAGTCGCTTTCATCGCAAGATTCCTGTGGATAATTGCGTGAATTAGCGTGTAGTTGTACCAGTTGAGTGTGTGGAGCTGAAAATTAGGAGCTGTTATCACTTGAACTCCGTCTGACAGCCGAAAAACCGAGTGACACTTCGATTATTTCGTCTTTCGATCGCAATGTTTCACCAAGATTCTCTGCAACATCTTGAGTCAGAGTCGTTTATTGACCTTGGTCACTTGATGGACTTTACCACCATTGTGAAGAGTGAGGACGACCTGGTAGCGCGTGAGATATTCAATTCTCCTTCGAATGAAGGGAAGATGCTGTGTTCTGCCGATGATGATCTGAAATCGAAAGACTTCAGGGAGAGCCCTCCCCACACCCCTCACATGAAGAAGGAGGACTCCTTCACTTACGACTTGGAGTGGATGAAGGCGGTGTTGAACGTCCCGGAACCTGCGGCACAGGAAGTTCAGGAAGTACAGGAAGTGCCTGCGCTTGCCACGAAAGAATCTTCAAACCTCGGTGAACTCATGAAGATGATTGATCCTGCACAGTTGATCCATGACTTTGATGACGGCCTCCTGAATGAGAGTGGAATGCAGGATTCAAAGGTGATCGGGGAGGAGATCGGTCTGCATGACGATGAACTGGTCGGGTTGAGTGTGCGTGATCTGAACCGTCGATTGAGTGGCGTGCCGAAAGATCAGGTGAAGATTCTCAAGCAGCGGAGGCGAACTCTTAAGAATCGTGGTTATGCTCAGAACTGCCGCACGCGTCGACTGCGAGCCAAGTCTCGACTGGAAGAGGACAACATCTCGCTTCACCTCCAAGTCCAAGTCCTTCAGCAGCAGCTCGATCAAACGTCAAAGGAACGCGACCGTCTCAAGCACAAATGCTCTGAGTTACTACGCTTTGCACGCTCATCGTGCAGTGACTCTTCGACCCCCGCTTCGCCCTATCAGTGAGCCAGCGAGTCAGCCGCTCAGTGGATGCTTGGTTGAGACACTGAACTGATTCAGAGCCTCCCCATCCGAAAACGACTCTTGTGAGCATAACAACTTCTGTGATAATCGAAAAAGAAAAACTGCAAAAAAAATCATCAAAACCTTGGTGACGAAAAAACTGCCACTAGGAAAATGTGGAAAAAAATGTATTTTTTTCATTTTTGTTTTATTTTGCCTTTTTTGTTACTTGTGCTGTATAATCTTAATATAGACTTGCATTAATTTTGTTTATTTTATGATCAGCTTATATTTGAAGTTATAAAACCTTTTTATGTAAGTAATTATGACATACAGATTTTTTAATTGTAGAGAACTTACAAATATCTAACTACCGATTGTGACATTTGCCGCATTCTATGAATGCTTATTTTCTCGATTTGTTTCTGAAAAAGCGATATATATATGCGAGTGATATTAAGATCGTGACTGACCTGATTAATGAGATATTTTCAACTCCTACATGTGAATTCAATGGCACCAAAAATGTTGAAAAAATAAATATTTGAAAATGAATACTGAAAAAAAAAAAAGTAAAATTCTTGAAAAAAACCCCAATACAATAGGAACTTGTGGAGGTTGGAGCGACCAGTTATAATTGACCAAAAGCCCGATTATTTGTCAGAATTTTTTTGGATTTTACGAGATTTTGAAACCAGGTGAAGGATTTGTTTTTGTTCATTGCAAGATAGAAAACCATGCATCATTTTATTTTAGTATTATTGGTTTTTTTTGGTTTTTTTTCATCATATTTTCTCATTTTGATTATTTGTCTCTTTAAAACAAATAAAGGCAGCCAAGTTTAATTCATCAGATAAAAAAATGTGAATTTCATTAACTTCATCATTCTGTGTTTCATTTTGATTTTTAGTTCTATTGTTTTGTTTATTTTACTTTTCTTTTTTGCTTTTTTTTCTAAATGTCTGATTTTCAGTTGTTTCATCTGAATAAATATCAGTTGTTTTACTTTTTAATGCATGGAAATCAATTCTTGTGTGTTTTTTCAAGATTAATTAGTATAGTGTCACAAATTAAATCCTAACAAATAAATAATTTAAAACCTATGCACAAAAAATCTAGAAATGGTGCACTATTTAGAACAAATTGTTAAGAAAAATAAAATGTTGGTGACTTCTTAAAATATATAAATTTATTGAAAACTTATACACAAAGTGTCAAAAAATGGTGCAAAATTCAGAAGACACTTTAGAAAATATTATAAGTGACATATTATAGACATCACATTTAGGAATTTTGTTTTCTTTACGTGAATAAGAAAACAACCCCCCCCCCCCCAAAAAAAAAAAAAAACAAAAAAAAAACAAACAAACAAAAAAAACGCCTGCAAAACACAGGTGAAAATGAATCAATGTATTCAGTTACTTCCCCAGATATATGCTAGAGAAGCGAACATTATTTTATCGGTTATAAAGAATTATGATCAAGACTGAATTATAATAATATTGTATGATACGTTATTCAAATCTATTAATTTATGATAATATTCCGCAATATTCTTCGACCTGTTGCTCCATTGCTAACGAATGGCTTCCGCCGTTAGCCTAAATTCCCCTAAACGATGCGATCCGGAATCAAAGCACACCTCCTACAACTTCTCCTAATCTCCGTGCAATGTTCCAGATTTCCGACTCTCAGATCCTCATTAACCTTGTTCCACCATTGGCTTATCGTCAACGACACGTCACGACACCATTTATATAAATTATGTATGCATGATAACATGTGTATAATTAATTAGTTATTTGTCCACTGCCGGATATATTATGATTCGTACGAAAGGAATAAAAGGAAACAAATAACAGTGATGTAATAAGTGTTCGTCTTTGAAAGTTATAAATCAATAATCATACTTATAAGTTATGTATATATAATCAATATCCGTGCACAACGTAAATATACATGTACGTATATGTAATCGTCAAGCTACTTTTGGCTCCTATTTTATACATTAATAAAAGCGATATTTAGACCTATGTTATAATAAATGTACCACGCATACTTGATTGTTTATACATGTAACGGAATTTCCATTGACACGCACTGTTGAAATGTTAGCACTCCCATACATATTGCCTTTGGGGGTGCGGGTGTCTGTTCCTTTTAAACATAGAGGTAATATACTCAGCACATACTAATATATACTTACGTATATTATAAAGTACATTTAAAAAGTGTAAGAGACTCTAAATTAAGGTAAGCCCATTATTCAACAATAATTACCGGTATACATGCATGAATGAATGCAGCTTCCTTCTTATAACAGAGCATATGCATCGCACTGCTTATATTACATATGATATAATATAATATTGCCACAAAATGCCATATACTAATTTGCACGTGATATTATGTGGTTGCTCGCATATTTTTATAGAAAAAAGGTAGTGTTTATTCACGATCTAAGTGTTGTAGCACACTAGTCACTAGTGTTCTCTTATCGACCCGCTAGAACTAGTAGTCTGCTTATCAGGGAAGTGTTTTATGCTAATTCACCTTTGCTCGTCGTCACAAAAGTTTGCCTCAATGACGGATGCTAATTTAATTATGCGTAGGAGTGAATCGACAAACAGAACTGGGTCGCCATGACCCTGACCTCAATGTCCAATAATCGATCTACCCCAGCGAGCGTTCCACATGAATGATTGAGCCAGTCACGCTCCATCGAGCATACCACCATGACACAGAGGACAATAGTGCATGTAGACATGCTCGAAGTAAGACCTACTTAGTACGTGATCGACATCGGCGTTCGACAAACAGATCGACAGGTGCTGAAAGAGAAACGTGACAAAACTTAGAGTAAACTTTGTAGAGACGCTGTACGATTATCACACCTAATGACTATTATTAATATCATTGACACATTGTCATTCCATCCTTATTAAGCCTATGTAAATCTTAGTTGTTTTTTTTTTTTTTTTTTTCTTTTGAATATATCGCAATTAAAATCAAACGCACTGTTGTGGTTCCCGAGGGTATATATATACTGGGGTGGAAATGTCGATGAATATAAATAATTCAATCAATGGAGCGCACATGCTGATTGATATGTTAACACAGCAAACAGGCAAAATCAAAACCTGCATGGGGCTGGTTTAGAACAAGGACACAGATGCACACACGCTGTGAAATATCCATCGCCCATTGCACGAGGTGGGTGCTTTGGGTCTGCTTTTATCCATCTACCCCATGTTGCAGCCTTGTAGGGTGTGCAGACTGCCCATACTGTACTGGTGAATCGAGGTTTCATTTCCAGAAAATTCCAAATTCGTGTCCTTAATTCACTCGTTACTTTCAATCGTCACTGTTACAATGGACCATTAATTGATGCGCTTCCTTTTCCCGTCTGGGTGCTAAACCTAGACCCCGCAGTAATTATTATTATTATTATTATTATTATTATTATTATTATTATTATTATTATTATTATTATTATTATTATTATTATTATTATTGAAATATAGTGATAATTAACGTTCTGAATAGATGGAAAGTTTATTTTCCTCTCTATAAATAATGTTCGACCCATTGGAAAAAAATTCGCCCTCGGTACAATAACATAATAATAAAGAGAACCTCTTGATATTTTCATGATCATTGCTTAATTTTAAGGAGGAAACAATGATGTGGTACCCGGTAAAGAACCACACCAGCATATATTCACTATAGTAGACTGCAAATTAATGTTTCGTTCACCACATACAATCTGAAGTATGGTAATTCGATATAAAATAATGGATGCACGCATGGATCCGAAGCCTCTGTCGGATGTTGGAACCCAACCATAGAAAAAAAGAAAGGGAAAAAGGGAAAAGGGTAGGGGGAGGGATGGCAGAGAAGATCTCGAGGAGGTGAACCCTCTACCGAATCACCGGAGAGCCGAGGATCGATAGAGACCTTCCTCTAAAGCCATTCCAACAATCAACCTGACATGTTTATTGATTTCGAATGTCATTCTATTCAACAAGGCATGCCATGCATGTACGTACGTCTGCAAGTACCTCTGTCGCGCTCTGGTGCGTGCAAGCATTCTATTGCATTTATTTTTGGATATGTTTGGTTCGTTTAGAAATGGATTTAATCCACTTCGATCTGTTGGCATTTCGTGACCGAAAAAAAAAATCCACAAAATAATATGATACGATGAAATATACGGCACGCAACAAATTATTCTATTGTGTTACGAAAAAATATGTGATATATTTACGAGTTATTATATTTAATTTTATAAATATTATTATTTTATTAATTATCAATGCGAATTAGTACAAGTATGTCTATTGGACTATTGAATAATTTGAATTTGACCAGAATTCGTCTTCTTTGTCGATTTTTCCCTCCGAAGCCAAATATTGAAGAGCGTGAAGGGAGCATGCATTATATCGATGTTGTGTGCATGATCTTGGTATGAATACTGAGAATATAAAATCAATTACTAGTAATGGAAATGTTGATGGCTTCAAAATTTAATTTCATGTCCACTGATTGAAATTAAGAGGTGATATTAAGCCTAAGATCGAGGTGATATTGTAGGTGGGATTACATTTTACCTGTTTACAAGAGACCTTGTAATACGTGTATACAAGAGAGCTCTGTGTAAAACCATCGATAACGTATACAAAATTGAGATACCGGACATTGCACGCAATAATTACCAGTAATTAAGGGATAAATAAAGTCACGGGAAAGAGGGGATGGTGCTCGGATTGATAATGTTCAAGTGATTCTGGAGACAAATAACCGCAGACGAGACGAAAAAAAAACGGGACGACAATCTTAATCACAACGTCGCAAGTGCGTTATGAATAAGGAAATGATGTATCAGATCGAAGTGGCTGAAGTGTTTCCTCTCTGTCCATGAACTACCGCTATACATGTATACTAGTTTGTATAAATCTAATTAATTTATTATTGAATTGTGATTTCATTATTATGGGATATATATCCAAAATATTACTGAAATTCTAATTAATGACCTAGAAAATAATTCACGCAAATCAGTACGTACGAATCACGCGCTTATGAAGTATATCTTACGGATATCGTACGCAGCGAATTATTTCTTCACATTCAGTAATGGCGGACGTTTTCGAAAGTTTTATCGACAATTTACTTATTTTAAGTTCATTCTATGCGCTCGATGACTGATATTAATTGATTAATTGAATACTAGTAATATGTCGGAACTAATTCTGAAAAAGCTGCTTAGTCGCTTTCGACGGGTTGATTATTCGACGATTGTTTCGGAATGGGATGCGCTGGCGGCGAAGAGGGAAGAGTTGATGGCGGAGGTCGGAGGGGAGAAGCGAATCTCCAAGAAGGACTTCTATGACATGGTGCTGGCATCATTGGGCAAGGTACCAGTCATCCTAATATGTACTGGTGATTACCAGAACCCATCATCCCATGGCTGGACTAACCCTTTAATTAGAGAAGTGAGGTTTCTGGCAGGGTTATGAATAATCATAATGGAGAAAGGAAGCCGTTAACACCTATAAATTAGTATAATTATAAAAGCAATGCCAAATGACTATATAATTGTTATAAAATACATTGTTCCTGCTACATCTTCGACAACATGTGCAATGCAGCACTCTTATTAAAATCACAGCCAACTATTACTATATTCTATAATTATTCGGAGTGTCTACGTACAAACCTGCTCTGTACATAGACACTCCAATAATTTTAATAATGATTAATATAAAATCTTGATGTGGAGTCATACAGATCAGAATGAGACCAAAGACCTTAAAAACCAATATGGCCAGTTTGCGTATTTCCCAATTATCCAATATGGTTTGCTTGTTGATTTTAATCCTAATGGATGAACTAAGTCCAGATCTACTGTCCAGACAGTCCAGTGTTACTGGGTTTAGCAAAGGTGCATTTGTTTGTTGTTGCATTGGCTGTTTTAGGTTGATTCAGAGTACATGATGGAATTATAATTATTCTTCATATTTAGTTTCATTCTCTTCCTCAGAAATCGTCATCATGGGAGAATCATTTAGGGCACTTGGATCTGCTCTGTGAGTTTTCCACTTCGATCTCGAACAGAAATTAATTTTTGTGCTTTTTTTTTTTCCTCCCACAGATGTGGAAAAATATTCGCACATGAAAACCTGGTCAGTCTTCAAACTTGACAAAATCTCTGGTGAGTTGGAAGCTGCAGCTCTTCTGTGATCGACAAAAACAATTTCCGTTGACAGGGAGCCCATCCACGGAAAAAGCGGAAACGTTGATGAAAAAATTGAAACAAGAATTGTCTCACAGTTACAACGATTTTGTGGGTATTTCTCTGTTGCTTCAAGAAAGAAAATCAAAGGCTGATTTTCAGTCTGTGTCCGTGAGAATTTCAACGCAGTCTGCGTTCTGGATCAGAGTGCTAGTTCAAGATGGCCGCCCTACCAATCCGTCCTTTTTCATTTTTCATCCAAGGGCGACATTTGTTCTCTCTTATGGACTCACAGCGAAGCATTCGGAGTTCATCATTCAGGTTTTACCTATTGCGTTGACCTATTTGCACTGAATTGTGGATATTGTTTTTTCTTCCAGGCGCTTCTAAGTACGCTGAACAGCAAACAAATCAGTGAACTTCAACTGAGAGGGAGCTGTGTGAATTCTCTGCTTAAACTCTGTTTGCAGAAGTACAACAAAGTAGTGATATCAGTAATTATTTTGCACCAATGTGTATCTCTATTTCTCTCCAGCCGAACGCTTCCAAGTTTCTTTTAAAAGATCCTGAACCACGGTTAACGAGAACTGCTCAGTCTAAACGCAAACGAAAAGGTTTGATTAAAAATATACAAATTGATTGATGAAATGATCGATTGATTGACACAGCTCCTGAGGATGTACTTGATGACCTTACAAGGCTAGTGAACGAAAATTCAAATGAAATGAAACGAACTCAAGAAATTGTGCATTCTCAATTTGGAAAAGCTAAACTGCCAAAATTGGAATCACTCAGATATGAGGTACTGAAGAAAACTGAAATCTTCTCCGTAGGATAACACTTGGTTTGAATTTAATTTCAGCTGAAGACACCATTTTACCCAATACGCAATGTACCCCAAATGGTTGCTCACAGGGATGAGCCTTTCCACTGCAAAGTAAAGTTTTCTGGATCCGATGTTTTAGAGGGAGTGAAGAGTTTGTGCTGTGCGGGACTTGTGCAAATGCCTCTTAAAAAACACCTTGCTCAAGTGCCGACCCTCGCCAGGAATCAGTTTGTCCTTAGGCCAAAACAAACTGACAATCTATCTGCAAACACGCAAGAATAATTCTCAATTTTTTTATTTGACGCATTTCGGTCATAACGTTTTTATTGGTAAAAAGAGGGCATCTTATTCTTTTAATGTACATCCTGTATATAATAATAAATTTATCGTTTTATATAAATGATATACAGTAAAACCTGTGTTAGCGACCACCTGTACAACGTGACCAGCGACCGGTCATTGTCGGTCCTGAATCACACTTGACCCTGTGTTAAACGACCAGGCGTTTGTTGGGCATTCATGCATTTTATTTTTTAAATTTTTTTTTATATTCAAACTTCATGCATGCAGTAACATAAATAATAAAAACATGCAAATGTACGACATAACAGGCAATGTCTTTAAATTGACAAGAGTAAAAACAGAAAGAAGAAAATAATGGCCTGTATTAATAGGAATGAAGTGACAAAGGTTATTAGTGATAAAAACCTTGACATCGACAAGTCGATGTCCATGTTCAGAATTGATCGACATTAAAATTGGCAAGTTTATCAACGTAAAATAAAGTCACTTTCTGTTTAAAAGTTTTAAAAGGGGTACTGGCGAATGTCGGTAGGTAAAATATTCCATAGTCTCACAATGCGATTAAAATATGATGATTTAAAAACATTCCGTGTGGACAGATTGTGCAGATAAAAGTTTATCATTTGTAGAACAGAGGTCACGTGACGAGTTGTTAAAAACGATTTCAGAACTAAAATCTACGTGAATAAAACCATGTATAATTTTAAAAAAGAATAAAAGGTCATTGATCTCTCTCCTAAAGCAGAGTTGTAATATGTTTAAATTGGTGCAACGTTGAATATAAGAAATCTCATAGGAATTTAAACATATTTAGTGACAGAACGCTGTACAGATTCTATTTTTTTTACCTATTTTTTTCACGGCTTGCCTGCTCGAGCCACGAGTCGAGTCAACCTCCTGCTGCTGCTCCGTCTCCAATTAAAGCCCTGAACCATTGCGTAACGCTTTGATATGAGCGAATGATGATCGCCAGCTCGCCTTTTGCTAACAGTTAGGAACAAGAAAGAATACGATTTCATTAATTGAGAGAACGAAGCAGAACGCATACTGCCTCGATCCACCACGTGCCACTCTTTCCCGGGGGGCCATCGCTTACTTCTCAGAAAATGCACATGCCCCCCCCCCTCCCCCACCTGCTCAGCTCTGTAATCAACATGACCGCTGATTTTGATGCAAGTTTGGCTCATAGATGGCCAAAGCACTTTGAATAGACAGCTTTTACTGTATAAATCATTGTAAATTTCGTTGGGTTTGAATGCTTCAAAATAATCACTCACGTATAGTAGACTTGATTAGTATCACACATGAATAATTATCATGCTTTAAATTAATGTGTATTAATAAGTTATTAATAGCGTGCGGTAAATATAGTAGGCACTCGGAAGGGTTCGTTCAAGTAAATGGCAAATCGTCCCTTCTGGTAACACCGTATCACAGCATCCTCCATTGAAACACTTGGTGCGTCCGTACACAATGACTCGCATTCTATGACCTCCACAAGGTCAAGTCCCGCTTGCACAGCCCCAGTTCCCTCACTGGTCCCAATTGTTAAATGCGCCCGACTTCCGAATCCTTTGGTTGGAGATAATTTTGGTCGTTGTTTTAGACATGTAAAAGGCGACTCAGTACTGAGCGACATTTGTGCAAATTCCCCGATCAGGTCATCATCGTCTTTAGCCCACAGCGCCATCTGTTGTGTGGTTAGTGCAAGACGTGCGCTGATCGTACGTGGGGTCACAGTGAACCCAATTACCCAGAGTCCAAATGCTTTTCCCAACGAACCCTCCACTTTCTCTCCATATTGACGACTCTTCTCCTGATTTCTTCCCCCGAAGAAAGTCGTGCAGTGCAGAATTTTCTGGTCGGTCATTTTGTACTGCTCAGCGTAAACTAAAGAAAAGTAAAAATTATCATCAAGTGAGGCATATATTTTAATAAAATATGTCACCTTTGGATGAGAATTCTTTCAAGAAATCCGATGAGAAATTTTCTCTCACAGCTGTGAAATATTGCACAGCCGCAATTCTGATAGACTCCGAATCATCTCTGTTAGCAAACCATCCCCAGAAGATCGGTGTATCTTTCTCAAAAGCTTTCAACTTCCCTCGAATAGCATCCTCGGGAACTTTGTGTTTATTCAATTTGGATAGCATCTCAGGGTGAAACCTCCACTCGGTTTGCGGCTGCACTGTGATGACCACGTATCCGTGTCGTGACGCCAGATCCAAATATGGTTTCATCTCCCAGCGCCTTACGTTCGTGTTGTCAATGATGATCACGTGGCAGCCTTTAGTGCAGGCGTCCTTAGCTAAGGATTGACACTGCCCATGGGCTTCTTCTTTCTTCTCTGGGTCATAGTGATATTCCCCGTCTTTCATATGGTAATCATCCGCAGAGCAAACCACAGCTTTCTTGTAAACACTCTTAAGCGATGCTACCACAGTGGACTTCCCTGAACCGGGCAAACCACGCATAATGAAGATGACGTGCGATCGCTTGATTTGCTTAACTGTTGACTCATTCAAAACAAAAGGGAAGTTACACTCGTTTCCTGTTTGTGATTTGTGCTCCATTTTACGCTTTGGTTTCTTCTTCTTTGTTCTAGTCATCTGTGGATGAAAACTCATGAATTCCAGTGCTACTGATTATGCTAATCACGGGATCCATTAATTTAACAATAACGTATACATAACATATGTATTTAATGATTACAATACACGTAAGCCTACATGCATCTGTGTACTGTATGTACTACACTGTACAAATACAACCAGTACATTGTACTCTTGGTTTATAATTTATCTCATCTGACTCACCATTTAATTTCACAATAGATTTATTTTATTTTATTCAGATTAAATAATTATAATAATTATAATGATGAAAGCAAGTTGAAGTTGAAGTTAAATATTTTTTTTATTAAGTAGAAGTCCAAAATCAAACGTTAAAGACTAAAACTAAAAGAGCGATGATAGTCCATCTAACGTACATTATCTTACTGCTCAATACTTCTGTGAGACTGTGCGTGAACAAATGGTTACGTTCAATGAATTGCTTCACATGGAATGAAAAATCAGCGTTACTAGTATTTTAGACGCAGAGACGTTTCCCCAGAGGGGAACTAGTATTTCACAATTGATTGTAACCAATGTTTGTCAACAAATTACGTTGTTAAGCTTTCAACCGGCGTTGTGCTGCTAAAATGTCATAATGCATTTAAAGTGCGTTATGATTAAATTCACGCCCGTTTTTCTTTCTTTTATTCTCCTATTAGCCTCAAGAGTTTTACCAATTCAGGATGATATCTCTCCAATTTTTATATCGCTTGTGCTTGTATGAGTTGTAGCTAATTCGAGTCTTTTAATAAGCTTCATCTGAGCTCTGTCAATATATTGAGAGTAGCGCATGAAGAATCATAACGTTATGTAAAACGACCCTGTAAAATTACTCGGTGCGGCTAGGAGGTGTTCAACTATACTTTTGTATTTCTGTAATTAGCTTCATGTTCACAATGAACTAATTTACTATCTTGTACCCAATGTGTCACTTTGAAAAATTTAACGATTAACCTCTACTTTTCAATAATAATTATAATTTTCTCGAGTTTGGGTTTTGGGTATCCTCGGTTTACAGTGTAAACTTGTAAATTTAATGTAAAAATACCCAAGTGATATAAAATTTATACTTTAAAGTTTTACTCAATTGTACAGGGTGGAATATACTACAATAAAGTTAAATGGAAATAACTACAAAATAACTACAAACGAATAATAATAAAGAAAACAGGGGAAATTTACGCACCAAAATAGTGAATATATTTATATACTTTCTCTGAATGTGTTTTTATAGGCTTTGTCTGCTTCATGTTCATGTGTTTTTCACGAATTTTAATAAAAAAAAAAAAAAAAAAAAAAAAAAAAAAGATAACACAGCAGCAGTCTCTCGCCTCACACACACACTCTGCTCGATTCATCAAAACTTAACTCTTTTTTTTCTTTGCTCTCTACTTTTGCATGGCACATATGCACGTGCCAAATTAAAAACTGATTATAAATAGTACTCATTTTAAACCTATATAGATATATGGATAACAATACAATGATGGTAAAATTGAACATACATTCATGATAAGACACAGATTAATATACATATGTTGTATGCAATATATTTTCATTCAAAAATAATATAAAGTCGAATATTGAGCAAAAAGCAAACTGTATACATGCACATAACAGTATTATGTAACCCATAAGTGCATAATTAACTTGAGCAGAAGCAGGACTTGAATCAAGTGAATATGGCGCTAAGAACATAAACGGACAAATGCAATATCTGCAGGCGACTTGAATTCATTTTGTAAGCAATTAATCTAAGAAATTAAATGACAAACTTTGGTAATCATATGACTAATTATGAATACTGATAAAATAGTAAGAATATAATGACAAGGTAGGAAGTACTTTCCAAAAATAATTAAAATAATTAATTGAAAAATATTAAAATATTGGCCGCCATGTCTGTATACCGAGATATCACATAATACTGATAAAAAAAGCATAGCGGAAACAATAACTTGTAAGTTCATTTTTGGCATTTTCTCATTATAATTAAGAGCTAAAATTATTACACAACGATTTGAAAATGACAAAATTAGGATTTTGATTCATTCATCTGAGAAATAATTTTTCAATTCCGATCAATGGAGCTTCAACAGCCAGCGAGAGAACCACAGCTACAGCGTACGTTATTCCAATATTTCCAACAAAATACCATGCCTGAAAAGATAATATTGATATAAATGAGCAGAAGAAACTGAAACATTATTATTTCGAGAAAAGTGACAATGGGAATGCTTTTCTCAAAATAATAAAAGGCAAAACGGTCATGCAGCCTGACTAAAATGGCAATGACCTTAAGGCAGATCTTATTCCTTATTTTGAACATAAATCCAATACAGTAAATGACACATGGATAATTTTTCTTTGTTTCCACTGGAATTCCTCGATCTCTGCCAGACATAAAATCTCATTCTTTACAGCTATGAAACCTTCAGCCATTGTGGACTTGTCGTGTGAGATTCAATGAGCAGATAAACAGGGAAAGCGAGACCTACCTCAGTGAAGTGAGTCAGATGGAAAGCTGTTTCCATGGTCAATAAATACCATTGGATGACAATCGGATGAACGAGGTAAGCGCAATACGTCAGTCTGCTGAGGGGCACCAGGGGGCGCCATGAGAGGATGGCGTTCACGGGACCTGAGAGAGAAAAGGGGAGGTAGATGAAAGAACACACCAAGGGGCTGCCACTCACCACCGTAACCACGGCAACAGGCAAACACCAGCCAGAACAGAGCCAGCGCCCACACTTCGCGATGCACAGCACTGTAAAACGCGTTCAGCTCCCATGAGATCATGTGACCACGCGACACATTCAACAGGCCGTAAATAGCGGACAACGCCAAAGCAACGGCTGCAGCCCATCCGGCTACAACCACACTCTGTCGTTTGAATCATACATTTCAGCAACGCACATGGTTTAATCTCATCTCTCACCCAATGCATTTTGAACGAAGACGTTGATGTTTTATACAAAGTGAATCCACACAGAACGCCAATCACATACGCCCCTATGCGACACCAGGGCGCAACGTAGATCTTGTTGAAAAAATCTGTCCTGCAAACACGATAAAGAATTGAGAAGAGCTTTTCCGGCAACCCTGATGCTACGAACTGAGCAAGTTTAACATCAACAGCAAACATGGGAAAATCTGCAGGCAGCGAATGAATATACGTGATGACTCCAGTCGACACGCAGCTAACAGCGATCACTGCTACATTGCAAATAACTCCAAGAACTGGTTTCCTACAAAACAAACAAAATCTATTGATTTCAGATTATTTAAGTTTGACTGACTTGTAAAGTGGAATTATAAGCAGAGGTGAAATGATGAAAAATTGCATGTCATTTGCTAAATACCAAACCCAAACCATACACTGTAAACAGAAAATATTAATTAGAGGGCCGATTTTTGGGTATTGTGACTTACTTGAATGCCAGGCTTATACAAGTTGTTGATATACAGAGGCACAGACCACCAGGAGTTGTGACAGGGTCCCCCTGAGATATCTGGGTTCCACAACGGCCCTTCTCCCATAAACGGGAAAACGCAAATGAAGAAACCCAATGTTATAAGTAGCGTGGGTGTCAATCTAGAAGTTGAATTCAACATGAATGAAAAGCATGAACCAGCAAACAGACGGACCGCCAGTATCTGTGGAAGTAAAACTTGAGCCAAGAGACCTTCATCGGACCTTCACGCTTCGCCATTTCCCTCAGAAGCAAATACGACACCAGGGTACCACTGGGTAATTAGCATATGTTAATCATATCTCATTTGCATAAATTTACATACCTCAGAAAGAAGAATGAATCAACACTAACGGACGCGTTTATAATTACTTGGAAGGAGATGTCGCGTAACCACGACATGAAAGACACAAGGTTGTCTGTGAAAGAATTACAATTATCAAAATTAACCCAATACAATTTGTCGCATTAATTGCCTGCGTAAGTGAGAGGGAACGCAAAAGAATGGCCGAGGAGGACCCAGGACATGGAGAAGAGTCGGATGCCGTGAATGGCCCCAAGGTCACCTTCAGATGTGATGCGGGTAGAAACAAGCTTCGCGCCATTTGAATAAGCAGAGAAAGCCAGGAATGCACGCAGAGCAACACCTAAGTTCAAAGTTCAAAGGTCAACTAAAGTACACCCAAGGCCAAACATACTCACTAGTGTTGCTCTGAACAAACTTGGCGTGTTCTTCTGCGACATCTTCTCTTTTCAGGAGGGGCGTGTAGTCTGTCACATCCAGCGTTGAACGATGCTGTCCTGCGTCATTGGTCGATGGCTCAGTGAGCAATGGTTCTGGGGGTGTCTGGGGAAGGAGTACTTCGTCCGGGGGGCACAGCAACACTGGCTGATAGATGAGGATGTCGTAGAGACTGGCTGCCAGCACAATGAAAGCGACCAGTGACAAGAGACAGCTGATCAGAGAGAAAGAGAGAGAAAGAGAGAGAATGGAGAGAGAATGGAGAGAGAACGGAGAGAGGGGGAGGGGCTCACATGACGCAAATAGCAGCAGCGTCAGGTGACGGCGCCTCAACCGGCTGGCAATTTGTCGTCACAGGCGCTTGCTGTTTAAGCTCCTCAAGGGCTGTCAGCATTGAAAATGAAACAAGAAAAAAATCAGAAGGATAAATTACAACACTAAAAAATAAAAAATAATTGAATTCAAGGAGACACTGACCAGCTAAAACGAGCACTTTGAGGTCATCTTTGTCGCAGATGTCCGGAAGACAGAGGCCGAGGGTAATGAATTGACCCTGTAATCAATGAGGGTATATTTAGCAACACTTGCAACACACCAAAAAACAACTAATTCAGAATACATATACATCAATGAGAATCAACGACATAAAAAAAAATCTGATTCAGAATTCCATTGATATCGGACTTTGAGAGACCTTGAGGCTCTCCGGTTGAGCAGAACTGCTTGTTTTTTATGTTCATAAATTTTTTTAATTATAATTTCAGTTTCTCAGACTTACTTGCAGAGCAGGAGGGAAGATCTGAGCAGAGCAGTACTTTCCCCTGAAAAGAGATTCGTTCTTCGCACCAAGCGCTCGCACAGACAGACATTGCTCGTAGTTCCCGGGCCAAAGAAAGTTCCCATTCAACACTCCACTTGGAATCTTAGCCTGCGCATCCAGCACTGCAGAAAATGGTTTAAAAATCGGATGCATAGAAATGAAATCTGGGAATTCATACTGACTTGATAAAGCCCATGGTGCACCACTTCTCAAGTTGTTCAGAAACTTAAAAGTTTGATTCATGCAATCAACGGATAAATTGTGGGTGGCTACTCTCAGCGGAGACTGAAGATTGAGTAGAGCTGAGTAGTGAGACGTGAAATTCCGCAGTTCTGAGTTGATGTTGTCGGCAGAGAGCACTTCCTGCATTCTGCTCACATGCTGAAGTATGTCAGGAAGATGCATTGGAGACTGCTGCTCTGCTGTTGTTATGGTGATGCATAGCAATGCTGTTGCAATAGCAATGACTCTTGGAGCCATTGTCATCATCATATCTGGATAGAGAGAAGAGACCTTTCAAAGTTTAATGCTCAGTTGAAGGTGATTAGTGCAGCATCACTTGTGACTTTTCTTGAGATGTGCAATATCAGCCAACAAAAGATAAGATCAAGGTCGTTACTGTGAACACGTGCCAAGATTCAAAAGAGAAAACAATAATTTACCCAGTTTCTAACCTAAAGAAATCCGATACTCTGGTGCACTGAAGCAGACATGATCGCTGGAGTTGTTTGTGCTTATATTGTTCACAATTCTATCTAGTCCAAGTCTTGTCTATCCATGCAGAAAACGTAGGGAAATGGATATGACTACATATTGCACAGTTTTGATTCACAATAAATTGATTATATTTGCCAATGAAGATAAACTCTGTCTAACGTAGCAAACATGTAACACAAAATCCAAAAGCATCCAGAGCAAATAATTATGATGCAGTGTCAAAAACTGAATTTGCTGTCACTGTTTAGTCACTCATGTGACTAATGGCCGAATCCTATATACTCACCAAAATACTAGGTTGTGTTATTAAGCCTTGCACATACTGAATAACACAGTTCATTAAAACCACAGATGAACTCAGAACTGTTCAGTTCACTCTGATTCAGAGGCTTTCACGCCTGACAACATGTGAATGAAAGCCTTTGAAGCCACCAGTGACTAGCCTCGCGTTCTCCCCGTCTAGGCTGCCACTTTCATGCAGTGATTGACAGGGTCAAAGCTATCAGGTGACAGTGACAGCCATATACAGTATACGTAGTATATAGTGTTATAATTTTTTTAAGGAAAATTTTAAATTAAAAATTTCTCTTATGTTACTTGTTTAAATGCAAATATATCAGTTGTTAAGCAAGTTGTGGCATTGAAATTAGCAGAGTATATTGCTAGTATAGATACCTTACGAAATCATGAGTTTAAATGAGGTTGCACCACTGTCAAAGTCATAGCAGTAATTAAAGCATTTAATTGCGTAACTTGATGTTTTTCGTCAATTTAATGAATTATCACAATTTTATGCATTAAGTTAACCGCGTGCTGTCAAGTCTTCAAAAGAATTTGATATTTCAGAATATTAGTACGTTTTTCGTCAGAATGCATTTTAGGCAACACTCGTCGATGAACAAAGTTTGGTACTGAATATTTTGAATTCGCTTAAGATTGTAAATGTGTGAATCACACTGATCAATGAGGCAAATTAATTATTTTGCATTGCCGCTGAAAGTTCTAAGGTTAAAGGTCGAAGGTCAAGGTCACAGTTTCAAATTCAATCACTACTAGCTCATTGACAAGTTACCTTTATTTGCAAGATTTAATGTGCATAGGATTGTCTCCATGGGAACCATTTAAGGAAGTCAGATTAGCGAGTGATGATTACTGAGCTGATATGCAGGAAAATTAAGGCCTACCATGGTAATGTGCATCATGTGGAAAGTCAATTCTATTGGCATTAAATGATTCAGTGCATCAATATGTAAAATAAACCTCGGAAGTATTACTGCTCTTAGATGCGCCGTTCTTGCGTAATCTTGCAGAATAGCTAATAATTGCATAATAATCGTACTGCTCTCATTTTTTTGGTTCTCCTCTTTGGAATCTGAGTGAAAAATCAATACAATATTTAAATTCAATTTGGAAAAAGTGCTGTAAAAAGGTACTCAATATTTCACCACTGATGAGGTCAAAATTTATTCCATTCTTAATGTCAATGCCAACTGTTTTTGCTCAAATGAATAGTCGGTTTGTAAATTTCTTTTCAGATTGTTTAAATAGCAGGAACCGTGTTGTTTCGTATATAGCAAAAATCAGCCGCAATAGTAGTAGTAATATAGCCACAAATAATAGACGATTAGATTATCTAAGCAAATGTCACAATTTTATCAATTCCAATGATTTAAGAAAATCAGAGATGAAATACAAAAATTTGAAAGCCTGTGATAATTATTTAAACGATGAAGATTTGTCTAGTGTTTCGGCCATTGTTGACATGCTTTATGAGCAAATAAACTAAAAAGAAACTTAAACAATTAACTTGTTTCTATTTTTTATTTGTAAACTCACCATGTACATGTACTTTTTTATTACTTTTTCTTATTTTTTGTTCGTTATGTTCTACTGTTCATCACCATAAAATGTGAGTTCTTTTCACGAATAAAATGATATATATAGCAATTATGACTTTTTCAAAAGCCGATAACTCAATGGTTATGTAAGTTGTAGTCTAGAAATTCGCAGAGTATATGCCACGCTTACACCTCTTACGAAATCCTGATTTTAAATGAAGTTGCTCCGAGTTCAAGCTTATTGCAGTAATTAAAGCATTTAATTGCATAGTTGATTATTATTTTGAATTCGTTTATTCATTAAATTTTTTTGCATTCAGGTTTGGCCAATTCTTCAACTGTCTGACCAGTGGTTTAATTACTGCAATGATAATTGGTTTAGCTTATTGCAATATAAAGTCCACTGTACATAGTAGACAACTAGATATACCAATTATACTGGGCTGAGCCCAGCTGACCCCTGTTAGGGCGCCATAAATATGTCAAATTCTGTCTACATGCAGACTAAGTCAGTCAATCTGGTACATTCAATGATTCTGTACAGCCTATATGCTATAGTATTAACAATCCTTGTAATTGTTGGATTGCAATGGTTTTCAATCTTTTCATCATACATTAAATGATAATGTAAAATTAAGTCAGGTAGAAATGCATAACTAGCTAATTGGTTGTGCAATTCTGTTGTAAAATCATAAATTGAAGCATATAGTTTGGCATCATGAACTAATATTGCTGTGATTACTTTCATGTTATTTTGATTAATGTTCATCAGTAGTTTAAATAAAAAATTTCCTTGATCACATCTCTGATTTCTTGTTATTATTAGAAGTATAGCTACTAAGGTAGGCATGGTTATTAATTTCACTGGTATCCGGCGCTAGTGAAAAGAAGCACCGGCACACACCGATGAAAACTCACCCCTATTTTGGTACATCCATTTCACTCGATTTCACATGACGTCACTCGGAATTCCCAAGACGTGAGTGAAAATTAACTCACAGCTTTCGCTGAATACGACCAGTTGACTAAATGTTACTATAAATAGCAGCCAATGAGATACCACCTGTCATCGGTGTGTGCCTGTGTCATTATATATATGACCAGGGAACCGGTGAAGGTTATGAATATCATAATATGATTGGTTATTTCGTATGCTATAGTTATTATTTATTGTGACGAGTGTCACCACTGCTCGCGATGATGAGATGAGACTCACGTGCCCTGTACCCAGTTGCAACTCTTTTTGTGAAATGTGCAATTTCTCAGTTGATGTTAGCAATACACGCCGTGCGTAAACTGAGAATGACCTGCAGGTGAGTTCCATCGGGACCAAAAACTTTTTTTTTTTAATTTTGTTGTTGCGTACACCTCCCTCGAGAAGCATTCCCCAGAGGGCGCTGCACAATAATCATACCGTACTTCTTGCGTAATAACATAAATTCCAGTAAAATTTTTCGCATATTTACAAAAAAAAAAAAAAAAAAAAAAAAAAAAAAAAATCGATTGGTTATAGAATAATGATAATATTGATACTTATTACTGAGTTATTTATTTCAGATTTTAGTCCATAATCATTACAGTTACGCATTTCAATGTGAATGATCATAATGTTTAGACAGCGTTATGATTTTATATTGAAACTCTTGACTTGACTTGATGGGAAACTCATCTAATAATTTTGTGCGTCCGATTTGTGCCCGTTTGATAGAATGTATGTGTGAATATGAGTGAATATGAGCACTTATAAGTAAAAAAAAATTCGGTGTGCTTGGTGTTTATCATCAATATCATTAGTATTAACATTGTTTTGTTTGGTTTTTTTTTCGCGGGAAAATTGAAGCGCCACCTGGCGAATGAGGAAATCTCGCGGGAAATTACGAGAAGACAATGGCGGGAATTCTGATTGTAAGTGTACGATGTTAATTTGGATAAAAATCACTATTTCTCATTTTTACAGCTTGTAACACCTCACATTTTTCTTTGAATTGGGAAGACATGTAAACCAAGAAGAGGATTTTATTTATTTTATTTCGTGGTGAGTTGTCGATAATTGTACCATACCTTATCCGATCCTAGCACAGATAAATCGGGCGACTCCCGGCGAGGTACGAAGACATTCGCCCGACTACTTATGCCGTATACTGACTGCGAGGCTCCACACTCACCCGATCGCGTGATAAATATTCACATATTCTCCGACAAATCCTAGTGCTTAAGCCCTCCATTTTAATTCCACAAGTGTAACTGATCTGATTATCAGTTACAGTAACAGTTTGGCATTGTCGCCCCAATACTCAATAGCGGACATTGTGGTTTATTGTTGAGAAGGGATCGTTGAATCGAATGATTCGAGATGGCCGAAATGGGTATAACTTATGTGTTTCCAATACCTGATGATGTAACAAAGAGTTCAGTAGCTCCCCAAGCCGTAGCATAGTGTATACGCTACGCTACGGCTTGGGGAGCTACGCTACTGCATGAACAGGTCTATGTAGCGGCGACTATATTTTAGAGCAATATCATTTATATCACGCCGACTCCTCCTACAATGTAAGAATGTTTTTAGCGGGTAAATGTATTTAGAAATCAAAAAATAACCACCACATGAGCTGTTGCACGAGAAAATGAATAGTAATTACTATAAATACGAAGATTGTGGAAGTTTGAACAAACAACTTCTCCACCATTATTGTTCTTGCATGGAAATATTGCGAGATAACGTGTCATCTTCAAGTCTCGCGAGATGTTTTGACAGCTGTCATCGATCTCATTTATGAGTGCCAGGTCAAACTTTATTCTTTTTTGCTCACACCTCAACACGTGGAAGGTTATGGAGCAGCAAACATTTCCCTCAATATAGAATCATTCAATTGTACAGACTGACTCCAGATAAGAGCTGTCACATTTTGTAAACAAAAAGCGCACATGGCATCTTATCTTGACATATGCTTATCTTGACATTCCGGTCTCGTGCTTGAGATGCATTCTGGGTCATTTCTCCTCACAACAACATGGCGCAATCTTGTTTGATTCTCAAACATTATTGTTAAAAAGCTGTGAAACATCGTTCAACAGGTAGCAAAGTGTACAAAAGTTGACTTTTTTATTGAGTGAAGGATTCAAAGAATTTCACCAGCTAGTATAAATAGTGATTTTTGGTTCACAAAGTATATTCTACAGCTTAGTTCTAGTTCACAAATTCACTGTCGCAGTGGGAGTTGGTGGTGAGACGCGATAGCAAAGTGTAGGAACTACTCCGCTACTCTTGGGGAGCTAAAAGTTGCTTAAAACACCATATGGTTATAAAATATTATTGCCGACAACAAACGGCTGAGAGCGCTTCTGCTGTGAATTGTCGGTGTTGTGAGTAGGGCTGGGCGGATATCCGTGTCCGATATCCGTGACAGCACGGATATTGGGAGTGTACAGTACTATCTGTGATTCGTGTTCCAACACGGATAGTTAAACACAGATAGTGTAAAATTGAAGTGTCCGTTTCGATTGCACAATGGGCGTAGCACACAGCCATTCTGCATACAAGCGCTGCTCACTGAAGCTGAGCGATGTCAATTACAAG
>KB311706.1:9390-32660 GCA_000328365.1 Capitella teleta | reverse complement strand
TGAGGATCCCCAGCTGGAGGTTAGAAAAGATCTTACAAATGATCACATGAGGTCAATAAAAGATTTTTATTAAAAAAAAAGAAAAGAATCAGTGATGGTTGTCTGCTTGTGATAAGCCGTTCCACCACGCCCAATCTGTGTAGTTCATCTCTATTTCCTTGCTTCGCTACCTCCGACTCCTCGAATCTCTCCCGAAATATAGCATTAATGCGCATACGTGCTGCCTCGTTTTCCCGCCTAGACTTCCTTCGCGGGCTCAGATCTACTCGCTTCTCCACTCGATTGATCTCCATTCACAACTTCGTCATCTCGTTCGTTCCGCTCCTGAACATCGCTAAACCCAGCGACCAATTAAATGACAGACTTAAAAGAATTTTTGCCTACGATTGATTCGCTTTGTTTAATTAACTTGTTAAGCGTCAAACAAACAAATATTTCAGGCACACTGGTGGGCTTAGGTATATTAATGCTCCAAGAACAAAAAAAACTATATGAGCCTGTCAGTGCTATCATGTAGGTATGTGCATAAAAATTAATTTTATATCATTGGAAGTGGTACGTATGATAGCTTGTGATCCAAATAAGATAATTCTGAAGAAATTTTCTTTTTATCTTTATTAGATCAAAATGTATTTAATTTTTAGTGGCTAAAATTCACAACTTCTTTTGTGACGCGTTAATATGTAAAGTAATTGGATTTGAGATTTTGACTTGTACCCAAAGATCTGAGTATGAGATCTCGCAAACAACCATATATCAGTCATTAATTATAAAAACACAAGGTTTGCAACATTGGAATCAGCTTTAAATGGTTTTTAACCCTTCCTGTGCTAATCGCAACTATTGTCGCAATGTGTTATGATTTCTCTGACTGCCAACCCCGACAATAGTCATTTCCGAAGATACCCGAAGTTAGTCGGCACTTTCCGTATTAAATATTGATCGTCGGCTGTGCTCGGAGATCTGGTTTCAGCCACGTGGTCGTTTATTTTTAGCCTCAGCTCTGTTTTGAATCTGCCGACTTTTGTCGGGGGATTTAAACGTCTGCAGATAGATTCTATTGCACGCAATTGTTGCTATTTTAGCCTGATGTAGATATTATTTCATGAATGAAACTGATTACATGTAGTAATACGCTATTTTACTACACATTGCAGTTGACCATGGCTTCTGCAGACGTTTCTAGTTCTAGTTACTGGTGTGCTTATTGCAAAGTCACTTTATGCATCCCTGACTGTTTCAAAAGATATCATACTCTTGAATGCTATAATGCTACTGTTCAGTGTTCTTCAGTTTCCTAACATGCACTTGTTCATTTTTTCTATTATTTTACCTTGTATTTGAAGCCTTAAGAAAGCTGCAGAGACTTTGTATCATGTTCTGCATAAGAAAAATTCTTGTAATGTTATATCAAATAAAACAATAGTTTTTCTTATTTTCTTAGCTCTGACTATGGGTGTATCAGAAAATTCAGCATCTGTTGATGCATTTTGGTGTAAAGAATATTAGTTTATGTTGAGAAGTGGCTGAGATATGATTTTTTCAATATTGTACATCCGAAGTTGTACAAATTCTGAAATTAATGTGGCAGACAGGAATACGGGGCCTAAGATATATAGGCGCAAGAAGGGCTAAAGGCATATAACAATGAAAGCTATAGGTAATAGGGCTGGGTGAATATCCGTGATCCATGATTTAATGTTCATCTATAGAGCTTGTTTGAAGCAGCCTCATAAAGTCTAGGTCTCAGTTTGCCAGCTTATCCGATCCCAACTTCTTACGAGTTCAAGACTGTTTGACGCGTCACTGGATCATGAATGAATGAGGGACTGATCTATCGTACTCACTACTGATGTCAGTGATGAGTCTATGGGTATGCGTCGAGATCTCTGAAGGAAAATTCCCCCATTTCTGTCTGGTGGGAGTCTCTTAATTGACAGTTCAACTGCGTATAAACTTTTGATCTTGATTTCTGTCCGGTTGGTGAGGTAACACAGATTCTCAAATATGACAGCTCGCTGAAATTGGCTGAATTGGGTGCGGTGTGTATACACCTCAGACCCATGGCGTCCCACTGTAGTATGTCATCTTCATCTAGGAGTTAGTGTACAAGTGTTTCCAGGTTTTTGACCACTAAAAAGTGTAATCGAGGCCGACATATCTATTTTAAACACTCGATGCAAATAACAATATCCCTTTGTAGTTTGTAAATAGATTTAAATTCATTTACACTTTCAGATTACGTGATGGAGCAAATTAGCTACCACCTGCGTACTGTGGGACCTGGGTCATCGCGTCGTGAAAGCGCATCTCTGATATGGTAGGAATTTCTGATATTATTCAATGCTATTTTTATTCACATGCTTTTCATTTCAGTTTGCGCAGGGCGACTACAATCGTTGGCCGAAATGCAGATCAGGCGGATTACATTCTCTGCTCTGCCAGTCACAAACGCAATTCATGCATCTCACGGCGTCATGCTAGAATCATTCGTTTGGAACGCAAGTTTAAATTAGTAGATGATTCACTGAATGGCATATTTGTTAATGACACCAAGATCTCAGGTTAGGATTAAATACATTTTCACTTTGTGGATTCAATTTCTCATGCAATGATATCTCCTAGGTCACGTTTTTCTGACGGAAGGAGATGTTGTGACTTTTGGTCATCCTAACGGCGAGCGCATTCCGACTGGCACTAAAATACGTCAACCGGACTCTGAGTTTCAGTACATCGTGAGTGATTGTTTTATTTTGGCAGTCCGAGTCCAGTGCCATTGTCTCAGTAACACGTGCAGGGGCCGTCAAGTTTTGCTTTACAAACACTCCTCGTAAAACCAGTGTCAAGCGAGTTGGCTCGTAACAGTACTTGGGTAATACTTGAAACATCAGTCTGCAGATCAAATAGCCAAATAACGAAAACAAAAACAAAGGCTACAAGAAGATAAGGAAGAAGGACAGCAGAATAGGACATTGTGATCAAATAAATACTAAAATGCTTTTTTTACATTCTTGCTACAACTAAAAAAAAGAAAAAAAAAAGAAAAAAAAAAAAGAAAAAGAAATGAGCCACCCAATATTCATGTCATCATGCTGTGTGAGCAAACTCTGGGTACATTCAGATTTGCACCAAGTAGATCGATCTACTTGGTGCAGAAAAACCAAAACTGATTTTTTGGTAAACAGAGCTACATGGTTTGATTAATTATTAATTGAATTGCTTGCTTTTGCGAATATTCTGCGCTCTGAGTGGCTGTGATATGTTCAGTTGAGTCAGCATATCACAGTCAATGCTTTGGGCTCAGAATATTCTGCTCTCTTTCTGCTCTTCCTCACCCTCATTGAGAACCTGCACTTGATCAAGGTGGCTGTGTCTTGTGTCCACTGCTTCAAATCACAGCCTGCTTTGGTCATTTGCTGGTTTTTCATCACCTTGTGAAATGTTGAGGGTTAATTTTGCAGGTGTGTATGAAGATGAAACGTAAGTTTTGTCATGAGTTTCTAGCTTTGCTCTAATGTTTGAATTAGCTGTGATGTGCTTTAGTTTGAAGTTCTTATCACAGCTATTTTGATCATTTTAACAGAGTTTGTTTCGTCTGAATATTTGATCTTCAGCTCTTGGCTTTTTCAAGCTTTTGAGAAGTCAACCTAATGCACTTTGTGATGTGCTTTTGAATTGGAGTCGTATCACAGTGGATTTGGTTTATTTCTTACATTTTCTATCATCATTTTTGAGAGAACGCTTTCTTATTATGTTAAATTCGCCATTTACAATTATTTTATGTGCACCCTTTCAATTTGTTTAAACATGATGTTGTGAAAGCATTCAAAAATTCTCTTGTGATTTTCTTTCTGAATTAAATTCTTCACAAGAGAAGTAATTGATGTCACACTGGGTGTGATTTGTAACAGATTTTGTCAATTTTCTCAATAAAACACCAGTTTTATCTCGTCATTTCTGATTTCTTTTTCTTTTTTTTTTATCAGAAAAAAACCCTAAAATGCAGATTTTTATATTGAATGGTCGGAGTTGCTAATCTTCAATCCCATGACAGTTGATGACAGCATATTTAATGAAACCCTGACTGTTTGGGATGTTATCTTTTCAATTGTTGTGCAAACCTTTAGTGAATCATCCAATGGTCTGTTTTAAAAATTTGACCTTATATTAGGCAGCAGAAAGAATTAGGGCAGAAATGTGGACAGTGAGGCAGAAATAATGCATACTCTAAAACTGGAAAATTTTGCAGACAGAAAATGGTTTGTTATGGTCACTGTTGACCACAATAATTTCATGTGCGAATATTTGTCTGGCTAAGTCTGCATTTGGCAACACAATTTAAAGTGTTGGTTTAGGCAGTTATGCTGTATTATTGCTTGCTTCTCAATTGATTTTTCTTGTGCATGCCATGGTAACAAGCATCCCCTACCATATTGTTTTTATAGCAATAAAACCTTGTTCTAATTACTAGCAGCTTTCTCCACATTATAAATTATAGGTAGGTAGTATTGTAGAACTGGAAATTTCTGCGGACTGCAAATTTCGTGGTTTTATCATATGGCTCTGGCCTTTATTCGCGGCACCAATTATTCGCAGTCAAGCATATACGGTTCAGGTACATGGTACTTGTATAAGATCACCCATAAACATTTTGCATGTCAAATTTTTGCGGTTGATTGGGACTGTGATAATAGCGGTAATTTCATGCGGCTTAAAAACTACAGTATCTTAAAAACATAAAAGATGAAATTAGAATAAATTACAGATCCAGACCAATAGGCCATACCAGATATATACCTAGAACAGTCTTAACGTGAAGTTAGCACCTGAAGAGGATGCTTTCACTCTTCCTAATTATCATATTAGGCACTGATATAGCAATATAGAGCTACAGAGAACCTGCAATATGACATAAAAGTGCAGATACTTGGTATGTCACAATTTAGTAGAACCTGACAGTTAGGTAGGTGGTGGAAAATTATAGAGGTAGTCAAATTATAAGTAGGTTGTGATGTAAGATGGGCGCCTACCTGAAGCACGATGTGAAGAACACTGCTATCTATGCTTATAATTATGGCATGCAATGTACAGCAGGCTCAGCAATAGACGCAGAGACGTTTCCACAGGGGGGAAGCTCAGCAGCAGCCATCAGCATGACTATTCTTTGTTTTGCTACATTGATGCATCGTTGATAAAATCACATTACAGCAGAAATGTGAAGCCACACACACCGAAACATTCAGTGCGGCGAAATATTCTTGTTTTGTAGTATCATAGCGATTGGTTTGACATCTAAAGCATAGCACATCATAGCAGTGATTTGATGATTGTTGATTTGCCGACAATTAATTTATATCCAATGAACTTCAAAGTATGCCATCAATGGTGCTGTGCTAGGTGCATGAGATGATCGAGTGAATGTTTCAAGATGTGAGATCACAACTTTGGCTAATGGCGTTATGGTTGTGAATTCTGATTGTAATTCGTTATAATTATAATTCTTCGATGATTCTGCACTGCTCCCCAACTGCATAACAAGGCTGCTGTGTACTACTGTCTATGGTGGTGTGCTGGATAAAGAATCCTTGGGATTTATTGATAAGAGTAATGGGAACCCCCGGTACCAGGCCTTCTGTTCCGGCGCCCGTATCACCCGAACGGGTTGGGTGGAACCGTAAAACCCCATCATGTCTCATACCTCATGCCTTATGTCATTTCTCAAAGAAGTGCCTGTGTAATTTCTTCAAATTAATAATATCTATGGACTAAACTGTCCTAAGCGATCTTATAAGTTCTATTGTGTTCAATACTAACCTGATTCAAGACTGTTGGTTAATGTGTTAAAGACCCAATTCCTTACATTGTCAAATTGGTTACAAGTTTCAATTATATAATACCAGTGACATAATCACATTTCATAGCGAATCTCTCTTAGCATTCATGTCATATTTTCACTATATCTCACGTGATGCTGCTTCTGGAGTATTCATCATCATGGAACTAACCTAATATTTGGAATTTCTAACAAGAGCCATAATAACTTTGATGAACACATTTAACTATGAATATCCTTTTCTTGAATGATATGCTGTTTGTTGAACAGCTAGACTATTTTATTCTTATACTTATGTATAATTTGCTTTGTAATATCTATATTATATAATCCAATGCTTTTTTCTTACAGTTTGAGCAGTGTTCATGTTCATCATCTAAGGAAAAAGAGTGTGCCCGGACTTCACATCAGCCTATTGTACGTGTGATCACAGTTATTACTGCTTTCTTGCATAACCAATCTCCTATATCTATTTTTAACAGAGGGAAAAGGACGCTCCCCAAAGATCTATAACCCAGCATCTTGAGGCGGGAGCTTCCACTTATTCTCCCAGCGCTGATTTCAAACGGCCTTTCACTCCCCCAATTCTATCCCTGAATGAAAGTCATGTGTCTCCTAACACTGGTTCCCCTTGCATAGAAGAACGACTTCGACAGATTTCAAAGCAACTGGAGTCTGCAGTCTCACCCGTTTTAGCGAAATCTGCTTCTAAAGCGAAATATGAAAAACATGAGAATTCATCATCTGATGTAAAAAACACGACCATGTCCTCGCTTTTCAAAGCTGCTATGGAACCCGAGAGCTGTGAGACTTCTAGAGTCGTTGATCATTCTGACATGTTGACTGTTGACAATCTACTTGGTTGTGACAGAAAGAGACTCAGTGATGTAGAGCCAAGGGTTCACTCCCCTGCTAAGAAGTCGAAGACTGATGGTGTTGATATTTTGCCATTGAAGAAAGAAGAGTGCACAGTATCTGATAAAATAGTTCTGCTTCCTGAAACTACAACTTCTACTTCCAAGAGTGGTGATGTTTCAATCCGAGCAACAGCTGCTGAAGACGCTGGTGTGTCTCTTGAGACCTTGGAAATGAGTTTCAAGAAGGTTGAGACTCCATTGGAAAGTTCATTCAATTTTTCAGGCAATTTGTCTGAGAGAATTGATGAGTCCAAAGAGATGGGTTTAAAGGCTGTTGAGGAAACACCAAATAAGCCCTCATTAGAAGCACCAAATATGGATCCAAACAAATCTCGTGTAGCAGAGAGTGTTGATGAGGTCAGAGATGTTGGTCAGATGGATGTTGATGATGAAGAGGTGTTTCCCAAAGATGTTGCAGAGGATTGCATAAATGCATCGATGACCGCAGGTGTTGATAAGGATGATACCCTCATTGACAGTGAGGTTGAGGAAGAGAAGACATCGGCTCAGAATGGTGATCTCCAGGTGGTCGAGCCTTCCAAAGAAATTGATCAGAACTCTGCTGTGTGTGTGACAGAAAAGAAAGAATGTGATAATGTATGTGACATGGAAAGTGATGCAGAAAATGCAAAAGATACTACTACAAAGAGATCAGAGGCAATTGAGACTGTGGATTGTGTTTCCGTAAAGAGTGAGGGGGATTCGTCAAACAAAGTCGTGGATGTTTGTCATGCTATAGAAGGCACAGAAGTTGAAACTGTTTCTGTGGTGTCTGATGAGCAGCATGGACCTTTGACTGCAGTGTCTCCTCAGCAGACACGAGCAGAACTGCGCAAATCAACTGTTTGGGAGGATGGAGCCTTGTCTCTTTGTCATGAAGATCAGAATTGTCTAGCTGAAGGTGTGGAAGATACGAGTTGCCATCTGGATAAGACTTTGCCTGGTGGTGATGCAGAGGAGGTCCATGCAACACTTGATGAGGCTGTTGATCAGAAGAGAGATGAAGTTGATGAGGAATTACAATTTGTAGGACTCGATTCCCGGGTTAAGACTCTGGTTGCAGAGGAATCCTCGTCCGTTCATGAGATCCAGCCATTTGCTGATGTAATTGAAGATGATTTGAATGTCATGAATCGTGATGTTGAGGATGAGGGAAAGCCATTTGACTCTGAAATGGAAACTGAAAAGCTGCCGATTGATCAGATGAGAGTTGAGACTTCTGAATATCAGGTTGATGTGATGCAGACCATGGATCATGAAGGAGAAGATGAGACTCCACCCATCCAAGGTGAAGTTAATGGCGAGACTCCGCCCATCCATCTTGAGGTTGAGGCCGAGACTCCACCCATCCAAGTTGAGGTTGATGGCAAATCTTTGCCCATCCATCTTGAGGTTCAGGGTGAGTCTCCGCCCATCCAAGTTCAGGTTGAGGGCGAGACTCCGCCCAAGCAAGTTCAGGTTGAGGGCGAAACTCCGCCCATCCACCTTGAGGATGAGGGCGAGACTCCGCCCATCCATGTTCAGGTTGAGGGCGAGACTCCGCCCATCCAAGTTCAGGTTGAGGGCGAGACTCCGCCCAAGCAAGTTCAGGTTGAGGGCGAAACTCCGCCCATCCACCTTGAGGATGAGGGCGAGACTCCGCCCATCCATGTTCAGGTTGAGGGCGAGACTCCGCCCATCCAAGTTCAGGTTGAGGGCGAGACTCCGCCCATCCAAGTTCAGGTTGAGGGCGAGACTCCGCCCATCCACCTTGAGGATGAGGGCGAGACTCCGCCCATCCATGTTCAGGTTGAGGGCGAGACTCCGCCCATCCATGTTCAGGTTGAGGGCGAGACTCTGCCCATCCACCATGAGGATGAGGGCGAGACTCCGCCCATCCAAGTTCATGTTGAGGGCGAGACTCAGCCTATCCAACTTGAGGGTGCAGATGAAACACAGCCTCTCCAACTGGAGTATGAAGACGAGACACAGTCTATCCATCATGAGGTTGATGAAGAAGCGTTGTCCATCCATTTTGACATTGACGGCAAGACTCGACCGCATAATCATGAGAATGATAAGCAGATGCATTCAACTGATCAAGGGAAGGATGAGTTGATGTATCATGAGATGGACGATGGTTTTGATGTTGCAGGATCTGAGTTGCAGCCTATTTATAATGTAAACCATGAAACTCTTCCAGCAGAAGAGAAGAAAGATGAGACTCATTTGCCCATTGATCAAGAGGAAAATAAGCTTGAACTAGTCACTGATATTGATGAGAAAGCTTTGCCAGCAGTTACTGACAAAGTATTTGAGAGAGAAGGGTTGAAAACAACTGAAATTTTGGAAGGCGATCCTAAAGATCAACATGCATCAGAGGATAAGGAATATTTTCCTGAGAGACCATCTCAAGCTGAGGAAGACGATTGTTATGGAGCACATGATGTTGTAGATAGATCTCGTCCTGTGGATTGTAACGACATAGATATCGAGGAGTATGCTGTGGAGCCAGAAGCCGTTGTTGAAGTGCTCACTGAAACCACCTCTGCGGTTGGAAGGGAATTCGAAGTTAACACAGATGAGATATCGTCACGTATTGAGAACACGACTGATGTCAATGCTACGGTCAGTCGGACTAAAGCGAATGTGGAGGAGAAGAAAGTTGCATCTGAAGATGAAGATGAACGAGATTATGATTCTGATGGAAATAGCATCCACCCTTCAGATGAAGAACTCTCCGATCTTGAAGCATATGAAAAAGGGGTCAAGCGGTATTACTCGCGCAGTTTTCGTCGATGGTATGAAAATGGTTGTCCAAATGGTAGTGATGATGAGGAAGGAGAGGAGGATGATGTGGCGGACAAAGAAGAACCTAAAGAGGAGGAGCAAAAAGATGAATCGATTGTTATGAGAAGAGAATCTTCCAACAGCACTACTACGACTGCCTCAGAAACCGAGAATCACACCCTTGATAGTCCGGGAATATTCCTCCCCAGTCAAGAAACCATCTCACAAGCTACGACTCCCTCACTTGTCAGTCACTCAGTGCTGAATTCAAGCCGTGAAGTCGAAACAAACGAAAGCTTACACCTGTTCATGGAAGTCAGTCAAATATCTCAAGATGTAGTAGAAAGAGATTTAGCTAATGCACATTATGAAGAAGGGCTGCAAAATTCTGAACAGGACATTTTCTCTATGGACACTCAGAATGTGGATGCTGTGGAAGATGAAATCTTTGATATGAACACACAGCTCATGATTCGGCCCTCAGTGAAGAAACGTCTGAAATTGCCGGAGGTCACTTTCACGGATAGCGACACTGATGATGCTGAAAGTGATGGCACGAAAGAGACCACGTTGGTTTCAGGGTCACAAGAGGAGGATGAAGACGCTGGATCTTTTCCTGGCCTTATGCCGTCGGGATCTCGGGAATACGATGTCCCTGCGTCACCTGAAATCCCGTACCACCCTCCCTCCCCCCTCCCTGATGACGAGCCCATCAACTGCAGCTTTGAGAGTGAAGCAGAAGAATTCTCCTGCCCTGATGTCAATCTCGATTGCTTGGACTCCCAAAATATCAACCATCCTCCTGTTGTCATTCAACCGACTGATTGTTCTCAAGCTTCCATGGCTTTTGATTCTCCCGGTACATCAGTAGGAACCTCGAACTTTGGTTTGTGTTGTATGCCGTGATTATAACGGGTTGCATTTAGTCGGTTGTCTTCAGCTCCCTCGAAGAATGACTGTGCTGTATACACTCCTAGTTCATCTAATGATAACTCGACGTCGGGTAAGAGCTGAAAAAATTTCAAATTTTTACTTTGATGATTTTTATTTCAGATACACCGAGATCCGGCGGAAAAGTTGGGTCGATTCTTGAGCGAATTAAAGCAAAGAAAGCGATAAAGAGGGAGGGTAATTCTCCACTGAAAGCTGATTCACCTTTCATTGAACCAGTCACACCCACGGGTGCATTGAAAGGGGCCTCTAATGTCGACAACATTGGAGACCACATCGCAAAGTATGTTTATGATTCTGTATTATTTTCAACTTTTTTGTCATCGGAAATCATCAACAGGAGCCGTACTATCATCAACGATCTTAACGGCATTATTTGCGGGCCAAGCAAACTTCAGCAATTGCCGCGAGTGAAAGCATGGAGGTATCTATAGCTACGACATTCATGAAGGATTAACAATATCACTATCTTTTCAGAGAGGAGATTGAGAATTTGCAGAGCAGGTTGGAGGTCCCAAAGACGGTCATTGCCGTGGTTGGCGACACGGGTGCCGGGAAGAGCAGTTTAATGAACGCAGTTCTTGATCATGCCGATATTCTCCCCACGTCTGGCATGCGAGCGTGCACCGCTGTCGTTGTGGAAATCAGTGAATCGAAATCAGGGTCATATGAATCAGACATTGAATTTCTTTCTGAAAAGGTATTTATTGAAATTTGAAATATTAAACAACCTAACGTTAATTTTGATATCGTCAGGAATGGTATGATGAGTTGGAGATGCTGCTAACGGATCTCCAAGGGACTGATGGCCGAGTCAAAGCCAGGCAGCCAGATCCGCAAACTGAAGCCGGAGTTGCTTGGAGTAAAATCCGCGCAGTTTACGGTGTGTTCCAGGACGGGATTACTCTGAATCGGCTGAAAAGGCAGCGTGGCGTCACTCACTGGTTGGGCCGAACCAGACGCATCAAAGAGACTTCGGTAGGATAGCCCATTCCTCGTTAACGCTAATTAATTCACTCTTTCATAGGCCTCGTCTTTCAGGAAGCAGATCGACCGTTACATCGAGAGCACTGATACGGGGCAGGGTGGAGATTACTGGCCAATTGTGAAGCATGTTTCAGTTCGAATCCCCAATTGTTACGCCTGCTCTAGTGGCGCTATCCTGGTGGATCTTCCTGGAATCAGAGATTCTAACGCTGCCAGGGATAAGATAGCCCGCCAGTTCCTCAAGAAGTGCAGTGCTGTGTGGGTGGTGGCTAGCATTCATCGTGCTGTCGATGATCGCACAGCGAAAGAGTTACTGGGCGAACATTTTCGGCGGCAGCTCCTTATGGACGGACAGTATGGAGCCATATCCTTTGTGTGCACTAAAACAGACATTCTTGTGCCGTCAGAAATTATTCGGTAAGTTTTTGCTTGGATTATTTTCATTATGTTCTATTTGATTTTGAAATGACAGGGCCTTGGATTTGACTAAACACTGTGAACCGTTTGAGAACGAGATAGCAGTTCTTGAGGCAGAGGTTCTGGATCAATCGATCAAGATAGAGGAGATGGAGAAAGAAAATGAGGAAGGAAGAAAGAGGATTGAGGAGTTGAGGGAAGAGATGAGGGAGGAGGAGAATGACATCATGGAACTCAGTCAAGCACTTGTTGGCGAGGAGGTGAATTTTTTTTTTTTTTTTTTTTTATCTTTTGGCCCAATTATAGGGAGATTATTCGAGACGAGGTAATTAACTTGATTAATTTTTATTATCAGGACACAGAGGGCAAGGAAGAGCTCCAGCAAATGCAAGGAACATTCCGCAATCAACAACAAGAGGTCGACGAACTTGACGATAAAATTCGTAAGAATCGATCCAGTGTCCGGGAATTGAGGAAGAAGAAGTTAGAACTGGAAAGCAGCATCAACATTCGACAGAAGGATATCAGCGCCCTCTGCTCAAAAGCCAGGAGTCAATACTCCACTCATCAAATCAGGAAAGATTTTCGTGCTGGGCTTCGGGTACTACTAAATTGAGAGAAGTTTTTTTCATTAATAATTCAATTTATTTTTCAAGGTTATGAGATGTCAAGCTGGCTTGACTAATGAGGAGGATGAGGAGGAAGAAAACGAGGATTTTGATGAAGAAGAGAAGGGTTTGGCGGAGGCTGTGCAGAACTTGAATGTCTTTTGCGTCAGTTCGACCGAGTATCTGAAGCTTTGTAACAAATTGCCCAAGGACGGTCCGCCTGCTGTGAGATTATTATTTTTTATTCTTATTCTATGAATTATCTTATTCTTACCAAATAGCTATAGGAAAAGGGCACTAATTAATAATTTTTGCTTGCAGGTATTCCGCACGAAAGATGACACTGGGATTCCGAAGCTGCAGAAGTTTGTCCATGAAGTCACAGAATTGCGTCGACTTCAGGCGACAGAGCGGCTGATTCGGTCTGTTGGACGCACTGTGGCTGATATCCTCAGTTATATTGCAGATCAAGGCACGAAGGTGATTCACTCCTATGGGAATTCCTATCGGAAAAAATTTGTTTTCCTTTTTTGTTTTCTTCTTCTTCAGGACGGTAGAGTTCGTAGCGGAGCACGAGAGATATTTGATGTGCATTTGAACGAACTAAAGATATCTAAAGTGTCGCAAATTTTGAGTCATACTCGCGAGCAAATTGTTGCGTTATTTGAAACCTGTTTGAAACCTAGAATCTGTGATGGTTCTGGGCAAGCGCAACACGCCGCTTTTGGCACAGTCACCAAATGGGGGTCAAAGGTTAATCGCGAGAAGCGTGAAGAAGGGGGGTACGCTTGGTCCACTTATAAAGCGACGGTGCGTCGTGATGGAGCGTATAAATCACCCACTTGTGGCCAAATCGACTTCAACGAAAACCTTGCCTCGCCTTTTTACTCAGCCATCACCGTCATCTGGAACTCAGTCTTCAAGTAAGGTTTATAATATTTAAGAGCGACCCTTGAAATAATATATTATCTCATTCTTCTTGCAGTGGCCAGTTACAGAGATTGTTAGAAGGCTGTAAAACCTCAATCCTCGATTCTCTGAAACGATTCGGAGCTGCGCTTGTCAACGACTTGAAGGTTTTGGGAATGGCTCCTGAGCGAGTTAACCGGGTTTATGCTCAGCATTTTGCCAGCGCAGAAAATAAACTGCGTGAAACAATTCTCACAATTCAGGACATGATAACTGATCGTCAGCGTGAGGCCAGTCGTGTGGTGACCCCTTCCATCCAGGTTAGCTCATCTCCTCTTCTGATTCTGGTCTGATGGTGGAGTTTATTCCTCAAGGGTTTCATGCAACCAGCGTATTCACACTGTGCTCAGGAAAGTGGCCCTGGGCAATATCAGCGCATGAAGAACCATATGCAGACTTTCGTCACCGGAAAACTAACTATGTTCACTGATTCTGCCAAAGTACTCCTTGTCCAGATTAATGAGCTACAGGTCTGTATTTCTTGCTGGAGATTCAGTTTTAATTTCAATTTTATAAGTTCCTCCTAATATCACTGTAATATATTGAGGTATTTTTTCTAAGATTTGCAATTTTCAGGAAGCAATAATGGTCTCGTTAGACACGGCTCTTCAGGAAGTTATGCAGGATCTCATCGCGCTCTACGAACCCCTGTGGGAGGCTCCGATCAACACGCAGCTCCTCAGGGAGCACTTCCTGCCTGGTGACCCTCTTCTTGATATCTCCTTCACTTGTTCTTAATTTTTAAAAGCATTTTTTAAGCATTTTATGACCAAGAAATCTCATATTTGCATCAATTCCAGGCCTGATCGGACTCAAACAACCAGTATTGGATATGTACAACGGAGCTGATATCAGCACTGATGTCTCTGAAATTGAGACCTTGAAGAGGGAGATAGTTATCTCGTCAACTCCTTTACAGCCGGTCAAGAAAGAAAAGAAGATCCAGGTCCTGGTCACCAACCCTGGAACGCCCGCTGTCAAAGCTTTAGCTCCCATTCTTGCTCCTTTGTGTGCTTCACGCCAAAGTGTGACTCCGGTGAAAAAAACAGACAATGTGAGTGCACCAGGGTCAGCCCCAGGAAAGTCAATTTTACGCCCCTTGTCTGAGTTGTCTCCCAAGCCGACCCTGGCAGATAAAACTAACACCCCACAGACTCTGAAGTCTGTGAATAAATCGACAAAGAATTTATCGGTGAAGCGTGAGCTGTCATCATCACCTTGCAAGCAACCAACTAAAAAGATTAAAAATCGTAAGTAGTTGATTCTCAGGAAATGATTTTATTTGGAGTTAATATATTTTTGTGGTATTTTTTCAGTTTGTGTTGATTTAACACTCTCGTCTGATGAAGAGTTTTAAATCTTCTTAAAAACCCTTCTAGATTCTTCTAGATTTCTTATGCAATATTAATCATTTGTTTTTGTCTGCTCTGAAGTTATCTGTATCCAAGATTTCTGTTGTTTTTGTGTGAAAAAAAAGAAGCCCTGGTTGAGCTATTGTGATGATTTTTGTGTTTTAAAATAAATATTTTGAACAAAATTGTCGTTTATCCCTGGCATAATGTGTGTTATACAAACATATAATTTCGATGTTCATTGTTCTAAAATGATATTTTTTTTTTTATTTTTTTTTTTTTTTTTTAATGCTAAAGACGTGCACTGCAATGCGTAGAATGGATATGTGAAAAATGCATAAACCTGATATTAAAAAAGAAAAGAAAAAAAAGGAAGAAATCAATCATTGATGTGCCAAGGAAAATTTTGTGATAATGTACTTATGCAGTGTCATCCCATGATGTTAAATTATTCCTATATTCCAGCAAAATTGCATCATTAGTGAACAAGATAATTGTTCCAAGTTCTATAAATGTTTCTCCATTATCATGTGAAGTATTGTTAAATCCGTTGCAATGCATCCAATATCAATTACTGCAAGTCGAGCTTCAGGGAGCCCTGATTGAAGCGAATGTAAACTACTCATAGTGAAGCTTTGAAAAGGTTGGGCGGGGGGTATGGAATCAGATCATGGGGTAATAAAAAAAGTTTAGTGTGTTTCTTGAAGGTATCATTTATGACATGGTAGAACTAATATTTACCATTATTATTGTGCCCAAAATGTTGAATAGGTATTACTTCCTATGAATGATTCAGTAAAGCGTATTAATTCGCTATTTTTCGAATCCAAGAGGAAAAATAGTTCGGAGACATTGATTTCGAAACTCTGACCTCGCATTTTGACCTATTTTGTCAATGTTTCTATAGATAGCGGCTTGTAACTTACATCAAATTGTAGCCCATGCAATTTTAATCCGTGCATATTAAATATATTAAATATATAGTTAACCATTCCGGAACAAAATCCAAATTACTAAATGCTCATTTATATTGTAATTGTCATATTTCTAGAATTAAAGCAGATAGATGCATTAAAATGCACTGAATAGTATATAATGATTAATGTCATTTAATATAATCTATTGTTATAGTTTGAATTTTGTCTCCAATAATTAAAACGAATTGCAATTTGTAACCCCGTATCGAGTTTACCCCCATTAATCCAGTTTATTTAAGATTTAGCCATGACGGATTTGCAGCATAATAAATATTTTAATGTTCCTTTTACAAACCAAACAGCTGAACATCATATTCAAAATCTGCTGGAATCCGCGTTGCAATAAGTACCTGAAACTGCTAAATAAATTTTCCCCTTAATTCAGGGGAATTTGGTGATATTGTAAAAATTGTGGTTCTTGGCAAATTCATAAGTATATTATTCTTGCATATGATGCTCGTACATAATCTATATATCGGCCTTAAATTGTGTAGTTAGAATAATATTTTTGATCAGATTAATTGCTGAATTATACGAGGAAAACTCGTTCTCAGATATCCATTTCAACACTTAGTCCAGGGGGCACCGGATAGCGCAGTGGGTTAAACCGCTGACTACAATCCTATGACGACCGTGGGGGTCGACGTCCCGGGTTCGAGACCCGATCAGGCCACGGGCGTTATGATTGTGAATTACAATTGTAATTCTTCGGTGACTCTGCAGTGCTGCCCAACTGCGTAACAAGGCGGGGCGCTGTGTACTACTGTCTATGGTGGTATGCAGGATAAAGAACCCTTGGGATTTATCGATAAGAGTAGGGGGAAACCCCGGTCCCGGGCCTTCTGTTCTGGCGCCCGTATCACCCGAACGGGTTGGGTGGAGCCGTAAAACCCCAATCACAAATCACACACACAACACTTAGTCCTCACATTTGCATGTTCATCTCGAGATGTATTGTATATAGAGGCTTGAAATTCAGTAAATAACGGCCGGTCCAATTATGCATAATGTTATTATATCCATGAAAAACACAGTAAAAGTAGTTATGAAGATTAATAAATAATTACAAAATTCCTTACCCTACCCCCTAATTATCAAACTTTGCTGTTTTAGAAATCTTTCTAATATTTCCGCATTTTGAGAACACGTACTGCGCAATGAGACTTTGACAAATAGTGTATAATAATGTCATAGTATTCAACTTAATGTGACAGTATCTCTATTATGGGTTCTATTTTACTGAAATAATTATATAACCTAGTTAGATCCATTAATTAATTGTATATACACTTACACGCTGAGATATAAAGTGAATTTTTAATATTTCGGCAGACAGTTTAAAAAAAGACACATCTATATATCTACATGTACATAATTCTATAATTTTTTAGTCCCAAAATTAAACAGCAGAATAGGTCGAAAGAACATCGCAGCTACTAGGATTCATTTCATATAATTATTTTTATTTTCGATTGATGATAACCTGACTACATTGTATTTGCCTGTAAAAAGAGATCCGTCGATTCAATACCATGTACATTTGAGGTCGCCCATCAGATTTTACGTACGTACACTAAACGCCTGTTCAAGCACATACGAGCAGTATCTCGTGTCGTGGTTGAGGCAAAGGCATTAGGTATCACGAGGGTATGGTCGAAGTCGTGCACGAATATGACGTTGCGCCTTGAGTGCATACTCTGCATGTCTCCCAGCCCAAGACTCAGCCTCCTTGTCCAGTTCAATGGTCAATATGGTGGTTCCTGCAATATTACTGTTCTGAAAGTCGAAAAACTCAAAGGTTCTGCGTCTGTACCGATTAAGGTATACTCAAGGCATTCACAAATGGCAATCTGTACATATATATTCCGACTGCGAACCTGTCAATCATATTTTGAGCGTATCCAATGAATTCGATCATGCTGACAACATTATAGCCCTTGATCGCAATGAACGAAATGTGATTCCGTTGATGAATGATAGAGAGTTGGTTTGGTGCAATGACAGCACATGTATCATTCAAGTAGACATGTACATGTGTACACGTGTTGTACATGGCTATCGGCCAACAGAGCCTGGGGCCGATTCCAGAAAGAAACTTAAGTGGTAAAACTAAGTTCGGGAGGGGTTAAGTTGACTAAAACGATTCCAGAAACAAACTTAAGTCCTCTACACTCTACAAAACTTAAGTGACCTCTCGACCTGACTTAAATCAAACTTAGTGAATTCAAGATGGCGCCGATCAGAAGACGCCGGTTTAATGCTATATGGTGTCAATACCAAGAAGGAGCCTTCCAGACAGGAGCAATGCTCTGGAAGGCGTTATGGAGGAAAAAAAAAAGCGTTATGAAAAAAAAAAAACAAAAAAAAAAACAAAAAACGTTATGACTGTGAAGCGGGAAAAAGAGCACTTGTTGCGTTATGATTATGAATCAACGACGCTATACACTCGCATTTCGCGTTTGTGATGCTTTCGTTTTCGATGAAGTTTTTGAAAAATCATAAACAGTTCATAAAAGTCATGTTGTAAGGTACGTTTACCACTGATCAAATGTCTCGCCATGTCTTATACATTCCTTGGCAGATAGCCAATCCGATTTACGCTACTTAAGTTAAGTTCAGCAAAAACGCGTTTGTGGAATCGACTTAACTTGAAAACTTAACTTAACGCCTGGAGGACTTAACTTAAGTCCCAAAGTTAAGTTTCTTTCTGGAATCGGCCCCTTATGTCCAGTGCACTACAGAAAATGTTTCTGCAATCCCCAAGTTTGACAGCAATGTGCGCAGTGCTTAGCTCAGCATTGTAACTTTCGTTTCCTTCTGGGATCGGCTCCCGATGAGACATTGTCATATTAACAGAGCATAATTCCGCGCGAATTACGTTACCGAATATACTGAAGTACTCTTTCGGTTAGTACTGGGACTAGTTTCATGCATGCATTGAGTTCAATCAACGAAAAATACAACAACAACAAACAGACGAAAATACTATTTTCTTTCTCCAACGACGAGAAACGATAATCACGGCAGTGAAGATATTTCATTCGAATGACTAGAAATGATATGGATACTTTTCCGACTTACTTTTCCATGTTTATTCATGCATATGAGGAGACTTATATTATACACGCAAGAGTCTAATATCATCTAACCTATACCCCAGGAAATAACTATTGAATAACTGTTCCATTGTCGACAAAATCTTGAATGTTCAATCTCAGGTTGCACATCACCCCAGATAGCGGACGCAGGGGTTTAGAAAGAGCCTTGATCTTCCCAGAAGGGAAGTCATGCATCAAAAGAGAAGAATTGTTTGACCCCTTCATCCTGCAAACATAATATGACCTTTGACCGCAAGAAGTAGAGCCCCAGACATCTGAAATACAACGCAGGTATGGCACGTGACGTGGCAAGGTTGACCAGCTGTCGGCGATAAGGTCGTATTGAATTCTAGGGCGTCCCATTTCGTTTTGAACGAGGATCGCGGAAGACGTTATAGAGTAACCATGGTAACGCTCATCTGGGTCAAGGTTGAGGTCAGAGGTTGTACACTCGGAAACGAGACGGCTTGACCTTGACTTTAGGTCCATTTCATGGAGGGTGAGGTCTAGTTCTGTTTCGGAATAATATGTTGCTCGTAGCAGGTAAAGAGTGTGATCGAATGGCATCGGGAGAAAATACTGGCACGGCGCCAAGGACACGCTAGCGATAAGAGGATACCAGTCATTGCTGCGAGGTTCGTAAATCTCAACAGTTCCGTATGCATCCACGGCAATGAGGTCACCCAAAAAGGAAATCAGTCGCGTTTGACCTTTTAATGACCTTGGGCCATTCAAGGTCACGAGGCCTGCTGGGAATATCTTCACCAACTCGTGTTTCTCATCTGCTTTGTGCATGTAGCCGCAAACATCGGTTTGAAGTTTCGACATCGCATACAGTATTCCATCATGGCTGACCATCGACTCGAGGCCTAACCAATCCCTATTGTAGTCCAACTCTTTCCACGAATCATTCTGAATGGAGTAAATCATCAGGTTCACTGGATCTCCGCGGGATAGCTGCCTGCCGCGTATCACAATCACATCTTGCATCGAGTCCCGTTTGTCATGGATTTCAGCCCCTGGCAACAAAATCCTCGCAAATGCTTCATTCTCTCTTGTGAACGCACTCAATCGTTCTGGATCGATATATGAAGGGTTTAAATAGGGGATTAGATCCTCCAGCAAGGGTGTCCTTGTCTCTGGATCCCATTTGATCCAGGAAGCCACCAGATCCCAGAGTAGGTACTCATGGACGTAGTTCAATTGCTCTTCTTCGAGTAGACAGACGAGGTCGTTAACAGGAAGCAACATGGCGTCGTCTTCTTGGATAATTTCATCAAAAATTGGTGACATGAAATCGATGACCTTCACTTGTACGTTGGTCACTGAGAACCGGTCAGCAAGGAACTTGACCCATAGACAGTTGCTTTTGTTTAGGGTTTCCAATAAATATTGCCCACACTTGGTTTTCAGATCCTCGACGCAAAGGTAATCAGCCAAGGTGAGAATATCCTCGATCGCTGCGTCGTCCAAGAAGAGACTTCCGGTGTACACATACTCCATGAACACTTGCACGTGTTTACCTTCAACCGGGGGTAGCTCCTCTTCTGAATTGCTGCTATCTCGGTAACAGTCCTTGAATTTGGTTTTAAAGTATGGAGAAACAGCGACCAGTACTCCTTTGTGAGCGTAGAACTTCTGTCCATTGGATATGAGGGCGAAATCACAAGCGGTGGTGTTGGTCAACCGTTGTTTGTTCATCTCTTGGACAACGTAGCAGGCGTGTGGGACATTCATGGAAGTATCCATCGTGTGAATTAGCAATGAGTTTGGCCTCCGTTGGATTTTGGGTTGTTGCATGAGAGGTGCATGGAGAAAAATCGGGAAGCCCTGAATGCAATCTTCAGCAGGTGAGCGAGGTGAAAGCACCGTACGTCACAGGGGAAAAATATGAGGTGAAGAAGAAATTTGGGCGTCGGGATAAATCAGGAACGGTTTGGTCTGAAGTCAAGGATAAAACCCGGGAAGAGGAATGCGTTTGCAGGGAATGCTATACTTTGTATAATATTAATGCTGATGCATCATGCTTTAATCCTCTTGGTGTAAAGAAGTTTTACAGTTTTATTGCATCTCATTGGGGCCATAGTTAAAGGGCTGGATATTCGATGGCGCTCAGTATATACCATCTGAAAAGGATAGTTTGCATATGGAGAAGCGATCAATTCATTTGTCGGTCGTTCTGGAGCAACGATTGTGTTGTATTCAATAAAACTTTGCGCTGTCTGCGCTTTGTTCTTCATCGCTATTGTGTTGTGCTTGCAGCTCGATTACGCAGTTTCAGTCAATTATTACAGAACGTCCAGTCTTTATCTCATTTGAAATTAACTCGGCCGGTGTGCGATTAGTTAAAAAAAAAAATTAAATTTATCCAAATTAATGAAATTCAAATTATTTTAATGACCCAAATTAATTAAATTATGCGGGACACCACACACACCAAAATGAATGAAATCTCCATAACAGTAAAACCTGTGTTACCTGTCAACTGGATATCCGATATCTGGAAAATTAACTACTGGATTTGGATGCATGCATGCATGTATTTTTTCTTATTTTTTTCTTCAATGGTGCTTAGCTTATTCGGTCAATAACAAGTATAACCCTTCGATAATCCACACTGCTTTAAACATTTACATGCACATGCACATTAATTGTAAATCCTACAAGTAATAGCTGCATGCAAAATTTGGTAATATAAGTAATATAATTATATCATTGTACTATACTGAGCATCGTTAGCTATACAAAGAGCAGTTCTAGTCTTTTGGCGCCGACTGGCTCGGAAATATTCGTTCAGAATGCTACAATACTTGCATTCAGAAAGTTGAGATTCAGTTGGCGAAAAGGTGTATACAGTATATGGACTCACTATTATTCCAAGCATCGCTTAGTCGGCTTGATTTCAAACAACTCGATCAATTAAATTTATTCGAAGTCCCGCATTATTTATAATAATATGAGAAATGATGCGGGACCTATAATATATTACATGTAGCTCAACAATCTATGGGGCTCTATCTTTTCCATGTTAAATCGCCTCTGTTTGAAGTCTAAGAACTCTTTGTATATACAATATACAAATATACATGTACATTGTCAGCGGTATCAAACTATTGCGAAACGACGCAAATTATCTCTTGTCACTCTCAACGAAGGCAATTTTCTGAATTCTAAGCTCGTGCATGCATGATAAAATCGAAGATCATTCAGTCATGCACCGAGACACATTTGAAGCGACTATATCGAGTGCCGAGGCGTCGCTGTCACGGCGATCGAGCCATGTTTTATCAAAAGATGAGCCGCGTGGTCCTATTTTAATGATTAATCCTGGTAAACTGGTAAAGATTAATTAGTCTGAAATTTAATTTTCGCTTATTTCTAATTAACGAATATTCCGTGGTAACTCGATGTGACAGCTATAAATCGGTATACATTGAAATGAGTTAGCTTTTATATATTACAGTAGAAGTTTGAATTGATAGAAGACTTATCAGTATTCATAGTAGTTTATAGTTTAGTTTATTGACACGAAGTCCAGCAAATAGAAAAACATATTTACGAATTTTCAATTAAATTGATGCACATATACACATATTCAAGCACGAGTGAGGGAGGAGAGTCAAACAGAACGGGGGTATCAAAGGACATTAACTGAGGATAACGATTTCTAATAGGGAGGGTTAATACACACTGGGACAGCACATGCGATTCAGTCTGGATAGAACCGGTTAGCGTACGTAGATAGGTCGTGCGAAATCTTTACCATACATATGAAAGATCATACGACATACCATCGCCCAAATAATCAATGTCATCATCTTCGTCATCCTCATCTTCATCCGGCATTGACGTATCGATGGAGAAACTGTTGATCCGTGACTGGTTGGTCAACTGCATAAAATCAATTAAATGTCATGCCCCAATATGCCTTATTATTTCTGTGTATATATATAAATTATATATATATATACAGTCAGACCCCGTTAATCCGCCGTCATGTAATCCACTATTTTCGTAATCCGCCTTAAAATCTCAGGGACGAATCGTTTGTAATGTTAATTGTTTATAGTTTCAACATAATTATTTTATTATACACGGATATTTAGAATTGTGAATTTGCTCTGAATACTCAACTCAGATAAACATCTCAAATAGATTTCCATATTCACTATATAAACCCTGTCTATCGAATTAAAGATCATTCATCTCCAGAACTTCGTTTCTGTACTGTTATCACTCATTACTACAACGTCGGGTCAGAAGTAATTTAAAGACCCGTCCAAGGCTCCTCAGCAGAACGATCAGTAAGCAACATAGACTGCACGCCGGACGCCAAGTTACCAACCCGTTTCANAGCATGGAAAGCAGAGATTGAAGATGAATTTTTTTTNT
>KB311699.1:7382-45772 GCA_000328365.1 Capitella teleta | reverse complement strand
GTCGTCGTCGTCGTTGTCGTCGTCGTCGTCGTTGTCGTCGTCGTCGAAGAAAAAAAACACAAGTGGAGTGAGAGGGGCTGACCCAGAGCATGAGTATGTGCCCGCAATGGATATTTGCACTTTTACAAACAAACGAATAAACAAACTAACAAACAGGATAGTGTCAACTGTCAAGTGTCAACAGAGCAGAGAACCAGATCTCCCAGGGAATTATTCACGCACCAGAAAACTAATTGGGATCTTCGGCTGCAAGAAGATACTCTTATGCCTTCTTTAAACAAATCTTAGGTAGAGAATATCCCTTAACGTTGTTCGATACGTAAATGTTTTCGTGTGAATCGCTGTCATCTTGCTCGCTCGCAGCACACGTGTTGTTGTTGTTGTTTTTTTGTTTTTGTTTTTTGTTTTTGTTTTTGTTTTTGTTTTTTTGCACTGCACGTGCTTCCTGTTTATGGTCGGCTCTGATAGGCTGAAATCGATAGCTTTATGAGGAGAATGAACCAATCACGCGCAAGGGTGACAAAACCTCATCTGACGTTTGCCTCCTATATCTTCGCAATGGAAGCCGTTCTCCCAGAGGCGCAATGCTAACTCAGATATTCGGAGTGCATTATTTCCTTACGCGCGTATCAAGGCAGGGTGTTATTTTGGCACGGAATGCTGTCAATTGGTGCTATGCATCAATAGAACATCACTTCAAATGGAGTTCCCCATCCCTTTAACAATTGTGTCATCTCAAAATTACAGCCATCAATTTGTGACGATGATTAAGAGAAAAAAGAACACACAAAGCGAACTCTAATGATCGATGCCCCTTCACAGACATGATAGCCATCGCTAAAACCAAAGAGACATAAATATATCCGCGCTCATTTCCATTCTTAGGCCAGTAACACAACTTTCTCTGGTCACGTGATGTCCAATGTCGGCGTCCCCTAGGAGCCGTTGGCGCAATTAGGCCACTTCTGGGTAGGTTTCCTTGAATTTGGGCAAACAATGGGACGCCTTTGGACTTCACCGCACGATCCTCGGCTCATAAGCATCCGTGAGTGTCATTCCCGATGGCGACTGATTTGGTTGTGGTCATGAAATTACTCCGGAGATACCGGAGACGAATTCAACCATTCGGTTGTGACCCGATGCCGCATAACAAAAATGTGTCCTGTCTATTCGCAACGCTAAAGATTCAGTGGATCGTCTTATGGTATCATAATATTAAAATAAAAGCTCAAAATAAGTCCAGACTAACCATTGCATTGATCACTTTCACGTTAAGTCCCAGTACTGTTCAAAATAGTAATTACATAATTACATAGAGTAGACCGGTCGAGTGATTCTACTAAGCCTCGATTTATGCTCTATTAACATGTAAAAGTCTCATATTGGGTATTACGCAATAAACAGAAAAGAGCAATATTCTTACTGCTATTACCAGCCCTTCTCAGTTCGATGACCGATAAGAGTAGGGGGAAACCCCGGTCCCGGGCCTTCTGTTTTGGCGCCCGTATCATCCGATCGGATTGGGTGGAGCCGTAAAACCCCATCACTCACTCTCTCTCTCAGTACGATGACGCGAAATCAGCCAAAGTTCAATAATATACTGCATTATTCATTGAAATATCGCCGTTTGAATGAATTCCAACGCTACGTTGCTATGGGGACGGCCGTGTTTACATTGAGCAAAGTGCCCCAAATACGCTGTTAACGTGCATAAAATCGCTCAGCATTCAAATTCGTCGTGAGATTTTGGCCAAACCAAGTTGGTATTTGGAATTGTAATCGAATTTGGCATCAGGCGACTAGAAATTGTTTTCGTTTTGTCCCAACCTGCTCGATCTCTCGCTTGTAGCGCGTGGATGGTCGACACGGGGGTTCAGCCAATAACAGATAAGATCTATGCTGGCCCGAGCCCCTGATCACAGTGGACACGAAAACTAAACGTAAAACGTATTGATAACCATGAATATTTGCGTGTTAGTCCAATTCAAATCCAGTCCTGTTAATGCCATAACATATTATATTATGCAAGTTGTAATCATAAACATATCCAGTCGTTTTATATTGGACATTAATTTTATTGTTGTACCGGCCATTGTATGTATAATTCCTAATGTCACAGAGAGATAAACGTCAGAGAATGGACTAAATATCCTGATGTTGGCAGATTCCTCAAAACGATTACATCATAAATGTAAATATCATTATTCCAACGTCTTATAGCGCAACCGTGCTTCGGCATTAATCACCATTCGGTTGTGTATCCAACGAAGGACAAAGCTTTCTTTGAACATGATATATTCATAAGTAATTGCCTGCGTTTTCGGTTTGCATCAGTTGTCCTTGCGTGTAGCTGATTGATATTATTCTTTAGCTCACCAACAGTAGGCCAACCCGGCTAAGGCCGCCCATTGCGTTGCTGGAAATGTTAACTGGATTATGTAATAGTTGGGGTATACTGGTGACACGCCTGTGTCTTATAATTTTGAGGCATATGGTTATTGTATCGAATTCTCTTTCATTAGGTGTCGGTATCTTAGTCTGTATATTAAAATAATCAGCTGCGCAAAGCTCATACTCGGGCTGACGATAACAGTGCTGTGCGTGCCTAATCTGCATTTTGTTCTAAGTTTACATTCCTTGAGACAACTTATCATTTTGAATATCATCTCGGCCTTTGGTGGTCGCGTTATTTAGTCATTATCATAGCTTGTAATACACCGTACTCATAAAATCATATCATTATCTAAACTGCGGAGAGTATCTCATAAGATATAATTATTATCATTCTCATGTATACTAAAGAATAGTTTATTCATATTTTTTTATTCAATATTCACGATGGACATCAGTCTCCGTTGTGTGACTTATGACGTTATTCCGGAAGTCCGCCATAATGTTTTATTTATAGAAGGGCGGTGGTTTTAATTTAATTTTAATTGTAACTGGATAACGTATAATAGCATATTGTATTTAGCCATGCAATTCATGAAATCAGAATCACTATAAATTGATATCTTAAATAAATTACTTTGTGATTGGATGAAATGATCCTCTTCCTGAAACAGAGACACTGTTGCAATCTCGTTAAAATGACAGGTCACTTCCGGTGACTCGGGAATCATATCTCCCTTCACCCTTATCCGAGTTCATGGGCTAAGAAGGGCAGGTTAATGGGGAGGTGACACTGCAGGGCATTTGTTACATTACTTGCAATGCCAATCTGTATGATTTGATGTCGACAAAGTGTCCTCTCCTCTGTGCCTTATCAACTATAGATACCATCTATTTGTCCTGTGAACTAATCACATCAATATCTCAGATACGATCAACACCCTGGTGATGTCTCGTGGCCAATTATTGGAAGTACCAGGCCTGCAGATACGCATAATCAGCTAATATTGTATAACCTGACAATCATCCATTGCAGTGAATTGCGTCGCAATGGGACTTCGTTGAATGATCATCGATCAGAGCCGGAAATTGGACGGAGAACCTGTTGAAAGGTTCTATTCTGATCCAAGAGAATGTAATTCCTGGGAGATGCTATCCAATTGAGGTATACGCACTTTATTTCATTGCGCAGAGTGAGCTATACGTTGCGTGAGATTGTTGGGATTTGAGCAATATTTCTATATACTCTCTAGACTCTGAGCATTTGTTTTCCAATAGACCTGTCGGCTTATGATATTGACATGCTAACTAACAAACAAAGTAACCAACTACTAACTGATTGATGGTTTAAAACATTCTTGCGATGCCACTTGCAATGTAGCCACCCTCGTATTGGTTGAGGGAGAATTACACCATGGGTGGCCTATTCGTCAGCGGCAATCTTAGATCTCCGCTGATGGTAATAGTGGGTTAACAAATCGATGTTTTTCTGGCGTCAAAACCCGTGGGCATTGGCAGATACGCTGAAAATCCTGTATTAAAATCATCTATTATGAAAGCGCAACATTATTCAAAATTAGATTCCGTCCATTATTTCCTATCAAACTCAGCAAATTAACGCAGACATTCCAAGAAGTTTATTGGTCAAACCCACACGTCATTCGGCTGATTTGCATAATGTATGCAGGCGACATGCCTTGCGTGATTTGCATCGCGATGAATACTTTTCAGGCCATAATTATTATAAAGATGGAGCTTGCTTTACGGAAAGTCGGCTTGAAGTACAATTTAGGAATTGGAATTAATCAGTTGAAAGAGGAACAGTTAAGTGCGTTTGGGCGTATTCATTTCATATTCAGTTGTACTCATAAAAGCATAAGTAATACTAGTATTGGAATTAAATGCGCTGAACGCTTTCATAGAACTGCGACTTTTGACTCTCGCCTTCGACAGAGCGCCCTATTTTCTCGGAATTTATTTTGTGTACAATCTGTGAAATTGCGAAATGTGGTCATTCTGTTGAACTGTGTTGAAAGGAATGCTTCAATAATATTTGAAGCTCTAGTTTTTTGCGTGTAGTGTAAGTGCAAGACCACCTAGGTGGTCTTGGTAAGTGACGATCTGTGATGATTTTCCTTCACTTTTCTGGCACTCAGCATAAAATAAAAGAACAACTCTATTTTGTCAATATTAGACTTCACTTCAGGAATTAGCAGGACTAATCAAGTAATGTGAACAACATTTTTCAATTGAAGTAATGAAGGGTCCTCCTCTGGTCCCTCCCCACCTCTCAAAGCTGGTTCATTTGCTTATTTAATCAGGGTCAAGGAAGTCAATGAGTGAGTGAAAATTTGATAATTTGTTCAATTGAGTGTTCAAAGGATTTTATTTATAAACTGAGGATATGGTTTGTGTATTTTATTATTTAATTAGGTGGCAAAATATATCGGGATGAGTTTGTGTTAGATTAAAGCTTGTGGTAGCATTCTTATTATCCAAATTACGTAATTTTCCACGAGCGTCTGAAATTAAACGCTGAATTCATAATCATTTCATGTAGCTTCCAGTTAAATATATACAGATATATCTCCGTCTGTATATAAGAATATTCAGACGGCATTCTGTCTCCAACATGGGTACGGTGTCAGCAACAGCGGAATCGGACCGAGTGTTCTTGTCATTTAGAATCTCGTTGTGTATGCTTCTTCGGTCGATTGCAGCATACTTCTGTGTGGGAGCTCTATTGCACTGTCAATCTGTGCATACTACTTTCTATGGTAACATGCTAGCATTTAGTGATCGTTCAATACGGGTTTTGCGTCTTACTCAATGACACGCCTTAGATTTAAAATTGAGCGTAATCTTTCACTCTCCATATCTCTTCCCTTCCTTCTCATATTGGCGACCTTTCGATCTGTAATATCGGCATAGGTGCAATCTCCCTTGACCTTGGATGATTTATGCATTTGGTGTCGCCTCTTTTGCGCCAGCAGTTTCTTGCATTTCTGTCGTAATCATTGAAGCGTCGAAGTTAGCCCTAGTTCCGTGCTGTGACATAATTCAGCAACACCGATGCCTTCTAATGCTGGTAATGCCATAAAAGTTCGAAATAAAAATAATATTGCTTATGATTTGTTGAATGATGTCAACAAAATACAGGCTTCAGTCTGAACTGAGTACAGAGTCAACTGTTAAATACGATGTTCCTTCGACCTATCGGAGTCTCTTTTTTTTCTTAGCATAACAAGACAATAAAAACAATAATCTAGAACATTTTTTAACATGTTTATACAACCACAAACAGAGCAATAACAAGCAAAGCACAATATAAGGCTAGTTTTATTTTGGAATTTTTGTTGAAAATAAATATCGATGATCAAACAGCGCTCTTCTGTCCGGCTTTCTTGGCGCTGCGTAGGTTAGCCGTGAGAGCAGCAGATCCGTCGGCGTTGTTAGCGTGGGACACTTGGGTGTAAGTCTGGTACAAATTCGCCCTTTCTTGCGCGTTGGTGGGGCAGCGCAGCAGACGCTTGAAGGCGCGACGAAACTTCACGGACATTGCGTTGTAGAGAATTGGGTTGACGGCGCTGTTTACGTAGACCATGATGCGGCAGAAGAGGATGAACCAAAGGTCAGTGTAGGTGGTCTTGGCGAATGAATTGTACACAACAAAGACACGGTAGGGCATCCATAGTACAGCAAACAGGCCAACCACAATGGCCAGCATCTTAATGACCTGCAATGGTATGAAATGCTGTTATTGTAATATACATAACGCTAATGGAAAGATTAAAGGATCTGCTTGCCCTATCTGTGATGGGAGTAACATTGTGTTATAACCGAAATCTGATTTCTGCCCAACGCAGATGTTTTTGCTTTTTTGAGTTTTTTTTCTTTCTTTTTTTCTGTGAAACTGATTCGGGGAAGATTTCCAGGAAATGGTTTCAACGAAGGATAAAGGGTTGGCTTTGTTCGTAGGAGTCGCAGCGGTAAACATGCTCAGGTTGACCACAAGAGGCTGAATACTTTGAACGCAACACTCATGGGTGCAATGAGGTAAACGGTGAAGCTGAGCGATTCTTCTTCTCGAGCGTCTTTCGGTGGAATCTGCTGTACTGAAGGAATGGCAACCACGCCGCTTCAGTTACCAGAGTTATTTCTCTGGCATTATGATGGTTCAATGTCGTACAACTGTACTTTTAAGGGTTAATCGGAATAATTAATATCGTCTAGTGATTATTACGGATCTGCAGACATTGAAATTATCCCGATACTGGATATTCCGGTGCTGAAGTTAACAAATGTACCCGCGTCGGCTGCCGCAAAATTCCCAATAAAACAAAGGCCATTGCGGAGAAACCTGTTCGGGTCATTAATTTGCTGGTCACGTGATGCCTTAATTAATGACGACATCACGTGTGTGATTGTTCAACTGCTTCACATTTAACCGGGGTGACGGCACAGCATGTCCATCAAAAGAACAGCGCCCACGTGGGAAATTCACGTCTCGTTTTCGTCACTGCTTGTAAACAACTGAATTGATTTATTATGTTTTTGCCATATAAGTCACCAACACCAGTGCAGCAATTATGAAGCTCTCGAGAAAGAGGAGAGAGAGGGAAGAAAGAAAACCGGATAAACAACCGACACCATTCTCACCAAAATGGCCAATCTGAAACCAACAACATGTTGGTCAGAATCACGTGAACAACAATGGTGAATACGTCATTGTTGGATGCTATGGTATGTTTTCCTCCATATTATACGGTTTCACCTGCTGATCTTTACCAAAAGTCAAAAGCTCTTGGTCTAACGAGAACCTCTTAACTTTGGACGAGCGCTGGAGGTCTGTGTGTTGCGCTGATAGCAGAGCCCAAGAGAATCAGAAAATTCAGTGAATTAGACGTCGGTCCACACTGTGTGTGTCTTATGCCCTTAGCTAATATTTAGGGCCAACAAGAGGCAACTTAAGTCAACCAAATTAGAGCGCTTTGCAGAGGGCTGAGTCGATACAAGCCGCAATGTTAGTGTTAATGTACACATCTTGTTTGTGATAAAGATTTAGCTGTTATGTGATTAAACCTTTTTCTTTTTTTTTGCGCTAAGCTGCATTGTTCCCACTGCGGCAGGAAATTAAGACACCGCAAAAAAATAATAGGATGGAGAAAAACACAGCAGCATGATAACAGAATACAAACGAAAGCTCGTCAGACGCTTCTTCCTGTGAATGCAGAGCGTGGCTCATGATTACTATTCACTGAGGTCTATTTCGGGAGGTGCTCATTGAAGCTGTGTTGATTGACCTATTGATTCAGTAAGGGATAAGTTGATAACGCAACCGCCAGATTCGATTACACTTGGTGTTTGGATACAGAGCACGCGCCTATGTTTTTGCGCGGAGAGTGGTGCTTGGCTGATGTCGTAAAAGCAGGTTGAAAGGGCTTTTCATGGGTCGCATATGACTGTCATAAAGAGCACCTAAGAGAGTCTATACAGTGAGCTGAATGACGTGGTTACATGCAGATGAGTAGCCGCATTCGGAATGGTTAACATGTAAAAAGAATTCTAAATATGATCAAAAGGTTCTCTTTGTTGAGCACCCCGGCGAGGAATTGCTCAAGTGGTCACCTACATGACCATTCGATCTCACGGTCACTTAAAAGTCAGGACATTGCGAACCGAAGATAGCGGACATTATTGCTGCAGATAAGCTGAGAAATACGATGAGTGTGTGCTGCTGATGGCATTCATTCGACATGCACCGGTGAGTGATAACATCTAAGGGAAATAATTATGCGAGCATTTGACGACCGAAGCAGAAATTTAAGAGACAGTTTTAAGGCGCTCTTCCGGTAGTCCGCTCCAGCCTCGTTCTTGAAGCATCATGGTAACAGCGTCATTTCCGGTCTTGTGAAAGGACAGAAAAAAAGGCCTTTAGATGAAAGTGGTAAGTGGACAACCCACAACGATGTGGGAGAAAACGGATTTGGACCATCGAATCGCATCCCTCACTCCTGCCAAGAGGTAATCTGACTCAGACAGCTAGCAATAACTGCTTCTCTGACCCGAAACTAGGTACATATTGTGCCTTAAAAATACAGCTTTTTTATGCACAGAAACAAAGTGCGTAATACAAAGCGCACTCAACCAAAAACAACTTGTTGACAACACCGAGGACTACGGTTTGCAATCCTTTACAAACGACTCCGACTTTCATCGGAAGTACAAACAAATGCGCATGAAAGGCAAAGATCCCCTGATTAAAGCCACGTGCAATTCGAAGACGGATAAATCAACTGTCAGAATGGAGAGGGATAGATGGCTGGGTGGCCTGCAGGCGACATTGAAGCCATTCGCCGACAGCAGGGAAATGCCAAAAGGAAAGCTCTCATCTTTCATACACGGTTTTAAGGCGTGAATAGGGGGATGGGCATTCACGCTGCGATCAACTGCGAAACCACGTGCTGCTGGAGGGGATAATGATAGTGATTGAGGGAGAAGGGAAAGAGGGAACGAAGGGGAGAGAAATCACATGAGGGCTTCATGCGACCTCGTGAGATAGATGGGAACAATCTCGGAACTCACTTCCAGGGGGTCTTGATATTTGAGTGATGCATTGGTGATCTAAATGGGGATATGAACAGGAGAATGCTGTCGACGAGGGAAAAAGAGGAAATGCCTCCACTGGGGACTGGAATCACGTGATTTTGGGATGGGAAGGAGATAGGCTTAACCCTGGGGAGAAGGGAACAGCTTTGGATTAGCTAAGAGGGATGGCCACATGCTTCAATGCTAACGGGGATCAAAGAAGGGATTCGACCTTTCGTGGGTCTTTCATGCTTCCCGTCTCAAGAATGGGCACTGAAATCCTTCATGGCTATTTATTGCTTTTCGTCTGTCAGCGGGCTAACTTTTAACCAGGAGTCAGCCCTTACTGATCTCTTGCTAGCAGTGGATGCTTATGATGGAAAAAGTACAATATCCTGTATCCAATCCGATATCCGGTAAATTGAGCTCCAGGGTATCCGTTATCCGGTTTCCAGTAGATTTCATTATCCACATATCTCTAGTTGGAACAGTGCCATTGTTCTAACCGTAGCTTATAACTCACTTGGCATGTCATCTGGCCATATCTTTAAGACTTATGTCATCGAATGCACTTCCTTTGTACAAGGGTAGGCTGGTGGAGTGTGGAATCTAATGGTGCCTTTGTATGGAAAGCTTGATGGAAGTATATACGTCCATCAAATCTGACTGGGAGAAGACAAGCCATTGTCCATTGCAAGGCCAGAGACAGCCCTCCCTAATATTTAGCAAAGTGTGCAAAATGTATCCTCCATTTTTTCCACGCAATTATGAGAGAGATTCGTAGGAGGAATATTTGTCAAGATTCTCAACAACAAAACATGTTCCTTTGAAAAGTTATGAGATTTGATGGCGCCAAGGAGCGATTTTTTCTAATCCCGCTTCATTGTCCGCGTGGCACTCCTGCAAATGGATTTGTCAAAACAGGACACTGTCTTGAGAGTTTGATGGGATTCACCAACCACACACTTGCGCGATTAAGAGCAGAATAGAATCACGGAACAGTGACTTCCACTGGATGTTATCGACATACCTCCAATCTATTTATATCTGGTGTTTGTATCGTTACCATGGTTAATGAAAAAATAAATAAATATTGTATTCATTATAAAACAAAACCCACGAATATCTGTTTGCAAATCAGAATTACTGATTCAATTTGTCAACATGTTGTTCATTCCCTACCTAAAATAGTATACTTTTGTAAGTATTCACCCATAGAATTAGCCCTTGACCTTTACATGGTTTGGTTGGTTCATCTATTGCCTCTATTGACATTGTTGGAATTCAGTAAACCGTGAATAGCATGCAACTGATCAGTTATACATATTTAATAACGTAACTTAAATCCAAACCAACAGGATCGTTAGCCAAGAACGTAGTAGCGAGACCAATAAGCCTGGTGGAGCTGAGAAATGCCGTGACGACACAGCTGTGTTAGCTGAGCTGACCCACTCAAGGGTCATGCTCTCGTAGAATGAAGAGTGGCAGCGACGAGGTGCTGCACGCAAGATCTGCACAACTTCTGTCACCAATGCTAACAAGGTACATTGGTGGAGTTTTTATCTCACAATAAAGTGACACTGCTGCCCTGTTTGGAACACGACAGAGGATAAAGTAAACAGGGAAAAGGCACTCAATTTGTGCTGACTCAACAAAAGGGTTCACGGCGTCCGCCCACATTCTGACAATTATACGCTGACATCAATCCTACATTAAATACGAATTGCATAACAAGGAGCAATCCGCTGCTATTTGGTCACACCATTGTGAGTGTAATTCATCAATAAATCAAAAGTAATGAATGATGTTTATCCATGACTCACAATGGTATATGCAGTGATATACCGATACCAATGATAGCACCATGCGGGATGCAGTAATCTCAAATTTCTTTGCCATCACACTTCATCGCTCTCACAAACGCCATAAAATTTGCATTATTATGACTTAAGGAAATCTATATTTAATATGGTTTATAACTTGTTCCAAAATTGTAAAATGTTTACGATAATGTTCAGAATTATTGTATAATTCCGTGAATTGCATCGTGTCATAAAGCAGCGTCACAAGAAGCGTTTAATATTAATACACTTCTATGAGACACTTCATAATAATTCTACATTCTCAGAAGAGGTTAAATTAAATAATTAATTAAATTAAGACTCACTTTGAACGAGCCACGAGAGCATGAGAACATGCATATGCATCCATCGTAAAAATAAGCATGATACCTGTATTATTTGATTGAAGTTAATTGACATTATATCCTTGATACAAGATTTTGTCAAAGATTTTCTTGTTCATCATATTTTCTCTTGTTCAAACTTTTTCTTGTTCATGTTTTCCTCAATGAAGCAGCAGCGCTAAGTCTGACCTGAAGTCAACAAAGTGCATGTACCCAGAGTGAGATTCACATTGAGAGGCGAACTACAAAAATAAGAACTCACTAGTAGGTAATAATAAGTAACGCAAAGGTTCTACTTTTGCATCGTTATTGAATAGTCGAGGCAGACGAAGTGGACGAAGATAGATACCATTGTTTTGCTCACTTGTAAGTTGTAAAGCCTGTTTGGCAGTATCCAGGTCGTCAAACTGAGATGGTTACATCGCAAAGAACACTAATAACAATGATGTGTGCTTGTGTACAGCCAGATACATGCATATTAATTAGGAAAGCTTACATATTAATTATGCAAGCATGCATATTCATTTGGCTCATGAATAATGATGAGGGATAGTGAGGCACCTGATTGGCCCAGATGTTGTCTCAACTTCTGCAGGGCAAATATATTGTGTCGCGGGGACCTCGATCATCTAAAGCTAAAAGAGGGTTAATGGAATACTATGGTTATCTGCGCTCTGTCATACAATGGACAACAGTGTTCGGTTCTAGTCCTTGGTATGCAGTTAATGAATCCATTCAGGCCAGCAATTCATTGTTCTTCCACCGTTGCACCTGCTTGAGGCAAAGGCATTATTAGACTAAGCTTTCGCAAGCTCTTTAATTGGGAGGTGGGTGAATCAACCTAGCAGTTAATAAGACTTATTATTTTGCTGCAAAAAGAAACCAAGAACAACGCCCTTAAGACCAAACCCTTACGCTGAATAAGTAAGTCAGACTCATGCTAGAGTGGTTATTATACTCTAAGCTAAAACTGTCAACATATGATCTCTTACCAATCCAACTGACAATTTTTAACTCGAAGCAATCAATGCTAAGTATTTTATCTCCTGTTTCCTTCCCTCTAGTCACAGGTGTACCTCCGCGGAGTATCATATCAGCCTTCAACGTATCGCACCTGCTCTTTATGTGAAAAGCTAACCTCTTGATTTACCTTCCGAGAAATCCGAATGGGTGATCTGCTTTGAACTTGTGTTTGGCAGGACAACCCATTTTTGAGATGATTGGTTCAGTCGGAGTAAACCACAACCGTCTGGTTGTCTGGCGGATGACAAGCTGTCATCTTTCACGTGTTTTTTGTAATTGGAAGTGTTTCTTTGTTTTGTGTTTCTTAGTTTTAATTGATCTGTGTAAAAGTTCACCAGAACGTTGTATATGAATTGCACTTCAAAAGCGAACTTGAGGATGAATCAAATTGATTTTAATCTCTTAATAAGAACGCGTAGTGCTAAGATATAATTAATATTTAAACTAATTAAGAACATTGCAGCTACATCACAGTCTCCATGCATGCATTATGCGTTATCAGTCAACTCATCCATTTACCTGGCTGACTAAGAATTCGGCTAATGACGTCACCGGTTGATTACTTTCTACCTTTGCTAAACCTCAGCAGATGGTACGACCCGAGCGAACTGAATTGATGAAGTGAGTGAGTGATGGTGTTTTACGGCTCCACCCAACCCATTCGGGTGATACGGGCGCCAGACCAAAGGCCCGGGACCGGGGTTTCCCCCTACTCTTATCGATAAATCACAAGGGTTCTTTATCCTGCATACCACCATAGACAGTAGTACACAGCGCCTGGCCTTATTGCGCAGTTGGGCAGCACTGCAAAGTCACCGAAGAATTACAATTATAACGGATTACAACTATAATTCACAATCATAACGCCCGTGGCCTGATCGGGTCTCGAACCCGGGACCTCGACCCCCATGGTCGGCATAGGATTGCAGACAGCGGTTTAACCCAATGTGCTATTCGGTGCCCCTAACTGAATTGATGAAGGTGAGAATGGATTCATAGGTGAGTCATAGCAAAGTCTAGAAGTGAAATAGTCTTGAGTAAGAATGGAAATCAAAACATTTATGTGGACTCTACAACGCAGATTGTGCATTGATGTGTGGAGATACTATTACGATTCCTTTGTGTCTCATTCTGCCTGGATGTAATCTCAAAAACGCACCTCCGTTCCTTCCCCTTCCTGTTGAAGGGATCATCAATTGAGCTGCACGCGATGGCAAACAGCATTTTTTATGTAAAGCGCGCATACTACATTTAAAGAATTATTCGAAGGCTCTATAAGCCTTTTTTTTTTGTGCTAAACATTCCAGGGGTTGCCAAGCTGGCATCTATTCTCCACTCGGTCGTCTATACAAACATATTAAGCATTACTTTAACTGCTAGATCCAGAAATAGTATCATAGAGTTCTGTCATCACAATATTCATTAGTCCGATATCGCAAATGTAGAATTGTAATCTGCAAGTGTTAGGATTCAAAAATGGCAACTTAGCGTTGTACTATTTCCAGGTGTAATCAGCATAGGGCGTCATCAAAGCATTTTTCTGTTGCTACCTTAGCCACTCAAGAATCCCATCACTCTCTCAAAAGTTCGTTCCGTGTGGCATTTAGAGAGAAGGTGAGTGGTCAGCAGTCGTTGTCCTTTTACTTGGGCAGGTGCTGAGGTCAATTATCACAAGTGATGAATATTGCACAACAGATCCACGTATTGCATTCATAATTAATAATTGCTTGCTTGTGACATCCCCGCATCGGAGCACGTACCCTTCGCTAATGGCGCCTCCACTTTGCGAAGCCTCACTCGTGTGGGGAGCCTTATCAGGTAGCGGGACCTTGTAAGGCGCCCAGTGGCTTTTAGCGAATGCTTATTTACAGCCCTCGATGCTGACAAGGGGAATGTGGCCTGCTACTTGTGTCCCAAGAGTCTTGCCTAAGGCGCCTCTCAGCCATTATAAGAAGAAGAGACTAGTTCACACTGGACAGGTGACAGCGATGGTTATCCCCGGTGCTCACTAACCGCGTACTCAGTGCTTTGTGCTTCGTATCAGCACCAGGCAGCACTGCTTCATTTCGTCCACGTATAACTCAAAAGCGTGGTGAGGTTTTCGTTGAGCAGTTTTGATGGCGACGCCTCGGCTCGGCATTCAAGCATTCAATAAAACTTTCCCCTTAATTTATTTCATTTTTTTTTTTTCTTTTTGAGGGGGGGGGCGCTTCAATTATGACTGATCACGTGACCCTTATAGGGTTTCTAGCTACTCCTTTGGGAAACTCGATAACCATATCGATTAGCAATTTTGTTCACAATGGAAAGATACGCTATTGACCTATTAGGTATAATATCTCCAAATCTATGTCGTAAAGCCCCTATCGTCCTGCCCCATCAATTAATTGATTGATTAATTAATTATTTCAAGTATCAACCAAGTTGACCAACCGAGACCATGGTTGCTTTGTTAAGCAACTCATTCCATCTTTTATCTAATCTAATCGGGTCAAGCAATCTCATCTACCGCCGCGCTGATCTCTGTCTCCAGGGGTCGCCCTGATCTGTTCAATGTCTGTTTTAATCCGGAGTCGGGCATTCAGGTCTCGTCGATTTGTCGTTTGTCTCCGGGGCTGACATGAACCAGCAAGTAAGTTGTGCCTCCAATTGCACAAGGGTGAAATGACGACGAGGAATGTTCATTAGGAATATTGCTTTGTTGCATTATATTTCTGATGGATATGAACAATGGGTGTTACAATTGGTCTGAAGTCCTTTTGATAAGGTATCTACTTAACAGTTATTAGCAGACCTCTCCGGATATACACAAGACGTTGTTTTCTATGGAGTTATTGCAGTGATGTCAATTGTTGTAAAATGATAATGTGGTTATTACATTTGTTGCAAGTTAGGCTACATAACAGAGACACTGATGAACTGTGATGACCTAAAATGTGCAACAGACGCCTCCGCCGATCAGGACCTCGAACCTGGAAACCCTGGAGATTTTTGATGACAGTATTGGATTTCGGTAACTCGGGCTAGTCGACTGCGCGCTACCCTGCAACCCAAATGCGTGCGTGATGGGGTTTTACGGCTCCACTCAAACCAATCTGAGGATACGGGATGATTCTGGAATATTTTGGGTTGCACTGGCACAATTGCAACCCAAATATTCCAGAAATACTATATTTCGTGGGATATATAACGCTAATCTAATTGTGCTTACAGTTATGCATCTAGAAGATGGGGATTTTCCTCATGAATAAAAGCAAAGTTGTTTGTACTATGTACCAATGAACCCGCAACTGCTACTAACAAAACAAAGTGTATCAATGCATTGGAGAAGTAGGAAAAACCTCGGTCAAGGGTTTCTGTTCTGGCGCCCGTATCACTCAAATGTGTCTCAAGCATGCCTCATGTTTCAAGTCAATGGGCATGCTGCCACAAAATGTTTCCGCCGATAACCGCACCTTGCTCGTATCGCAACCTCAAAACAAGCAGGATCAAATTTACATAGCTGTTAATGACATTTCAGAGATCCACCGCTGTTGCTAATCAAAAGTCACGATATGAAGGACATCAAAAACAGACATTGCCTTCTTATGTGTCTAGACACAAAATTAGGGTACACACCCTTTACTCGCGAGGGGCTATTTTTTCAAACGCAAAATACGATTATCAGAAAGCGTGAGTTGATTTGTTTGTTGATGGTGGTTGCTGTATATTTCGCTCTAATCCCTTGTGACGTTCGTTTGCGTTTGCTCACCTGAACTCGCGAGCTAGTGCTGGCCTTTTGGGATCGGTTGCCTCCCCCTGATTGCGATCCATTGGAGGCGGTTTTACCCGCGTGGGCCATGGGTCTGGATCCGCTGTACAGAATGGCACCGATCAGAGCATAAAGCACACACGTCAGAAGAAGCGGAATGACGTAGAAGAGAATCAAATCTGCCATATAATAAATCAAGTATTTGTGGCGGGCAAGTTTAAAGCCGCACTTCTTGATGACGGTGCCGTCGGAGAAGGTCTTTATGTTGGTGTGCAATAGGAATAACCATGGACAGCAATAGCAGATTCCGAACACCCAAAGCGCGACGATGATTCGCTTGGCTCGGCTCACGGTGCAAATGGTTTGCGCCTTCATCGGATGACATATCGCCATGTAGCGTTCTATCGTGAAGAAAGTCATCGACAACGAAGATACGTTCACACCCAAGTACTGCAAGAACACGATGATGCGGCAACCAGCGTCACCCAAGAAGTTTTGGTCGATGATCAGGAAGATCTCCACCAGAGTTGGCAAGGGCGCTGAGATCAGAAGGATAACATCAGCCAAGGCAAGCGACAGCAGGTAGCAATTGGTCGGAGTGTGCAGACTACGGGTTCTCCACACAACCAGGATGACCATGATGTTCCCAACCAACCCAACACTGAAGATGATGCTGACGAAGATGCCCGCAATCACCCTGTATGCGGGAGGATAGTACATGGGCAGGCCATCCCCTTCACTGGAGTTCATGCTGGCGTTGTGATACTCAGTGATATTCATCGCTGCACCATTCCTAAACTTATCCAAAAGAGAATCCTGACTTGATACCGCGCGGCAGGGGAATGAGGAGAGGACGAAGGAGTCTCGCACTAAAGAGCGGCAGCAGAGCAGCGGGCAACTTTGCCCGCGACGGGCGTCGGACTTTGCAAATCGATGAGCAGCAGAAATGATCTGTTCATTCCACGCAGGTTTTCAATGGACTAGCATTACCATGCGCCCCATAATAACAAAACTTCTGACATCACTCACTCAAAAAATCAATGTCGGTTTTATGTTCATTTCGTCTGCTGCATTCATTACACAGCGATGCTTATCAGACTCGAATGCTCTGTTTATGGGTCTGCATTTGTAAAACGCACTTCATCAAGACTCCTGGATCACGTGTAGAATTCAATGCCTATTTATAATCGCAGACGATGTTCATCTGATTCGCTTGGAACTGTAATCGAGGTATGTTGAAGTTCCGTGCGATTCCAGCTGAATCAAGCGTTCAGCAGAATCGTCTTTCAAGGGAGGTCGTTAACCTCTTCAATCGCAACTTACGTTAAAACTCACTTTCAGGTTCTGTGTAATCTACATGCGTCATACCATGCTGTTGGAAGTAATCAGCGGTATTAAAGAGAATGAAGCCTTTAATCTCTTCGTCATCTACCCACCTACTCTTTGATCTGCTTGCATTCAAATGAGGTTTGTCAGCATGCTTCCAAAACGAAAAACATGGTAGGGAGCCTCACTCATCGGTTTCTTATGAATGTGAAAAATGTGCCTCGGAAAGATTTTCTGTTCTCCGTCGTGCATCACCCTTTGTTGTGAGGTAATAGCCCCATGACACGTCTGTGAGACCCTTGGTACTTATCAGTCAGCGCCACGATTAAAATCATAATTCGTGTAGGTTTAGGTTCGGATTGTAGAACACAATTAGATGAACAGCTGAAGGAATTGTACACGAATACATGTTGTTCAAACCTGAACTAATTTGCTTCCGTTCATTTGTTATGCAATCATTTCATCTGTATTGCATGGCCTTTGGGTATTATACATTAGTCACTGTAAAGCACCGACAATACTATACTACGGTTTAGGTCACCCATTTGGCTCGAATAACTACATGGTTATTACAGTCAAACCTCACTATAGCCACAACATTCATCGCAACCAACTTTGTGTCATTAGGCGCGGCCGCCACCTCCTCGAATCGCGCTTGATTATTATGACATAACGTAACATGACCAGAACGTTTTGAACACAGAAAGAACACAATTGTGTGTAAATGTGCGTCGGATAAAGTATGTAATAACCAACTCAAAATTCCAAGAAGCCACGGAGACATAAGGACATACGAACAATTATTATGCGGGATCCATTCCAATCCTGTAACACTCCCCCCAAACACACACACCCACGTCTCAGTGTCCCCCATCATGCATACATCACCACTTGAACGTCATCAATTACTATTGATGTTATTCTAGTACTCATGACCTACTCTTCTCGAGGCTCGTAACTATGCTGTTACTAACATGCAGGCGAGCTTAGAGAGGAATAATGAATAATAATAATCCCTTTGTCGCAGCCAGTAGGCTGTCAATGCCCAATGACCCTCGACAAATGCCGACAGGCGTATCATAAACCATAGACGACGCAGGCGTTTGTTCATGACAATTTGACAATCGTTGTTGTGAATGGTTTCAAAACACAATTTATCAAACTAAAATCAAGTGTCGGAAACCAAGCTTGGACTCTTGTTATAACGAGGTGCTTAACATGTAGATATATTTGTCACATGCTAAAGGCCACTGTTAAGCGCGAGAATTGGCTGGGCACAGGTCTGTCCAGCTGATCAGAGGTATAATTACGGCGAAGGTGTTTGTTTATTTATTTGTTTATTTTTATATTTTTTCGTTCTTAAATATGCCTGATGTCATAATTGCGCAGAATAGAAGAGTTATATGCATTTAATACCTATGTTTAATACTTATGTATAGGGTCGACATCACTGTATCTATCTCTGCTCAATACCCTTGAGGGTTGGGTAGGGAGATTACCCCAGACTTGGGTACTCGTCGGATGTTTTATTTACATTCACAGCGACATTCAGTCCCTTAAAAACTGAAAGTACTATATTATGTCTAAACCCATAGGAATTGGCGGAAACGTTGAAATTCTTGCATTGAAAGCATCCATTACAAATGAGCAACATATTCAAACAAAGATTTTGTTCCATAATTATTTCCAATTGAATTAAAAAAATTCGAGGGTAAAATCCGAAGATATTCGCTGAACTGCACTCAATCATTGGCATCATTTGCATAATCAGGGAGCATACCTTGCGTCTTGCATAACGGGTGACTCCTTCCTTCTATCAAGATTGAGATTGAATTAATGAATGGTCTCTCTCTTACACGTTTTCGCTGAATTCGCCAGATTTCCAGTCAAACACCTTCCGATAAATCCGTCTATAAATGAGTATATTCGAACGACATTATGTCTATATGTTGTTAGCCCCGCACAATATATCTGAAGGTGCACTAAACAGCCCCTTGTATAACCACATTATCCAGGTATGGCACTCGATCTGCTGAAGGTGTCAAAAGTTTGTTAAATAATTTTGCTCAGAGCAAATGTTGTCTGGGATAATTGAAGCAAAGTGACCAAAGCATTGCATAAGATACAACAAGATATAACGCAACAAGATAGAGGGAGAACAGTTTGTGCTATCAGACCACGCGAGTATAATTCATGGTGTAATTGGGTCAATTATAGCTAATAGCGAAATTGGGAATGTATTCATAAGCAGTCAGGGGGTGGGGAGTGTGAGCATGCATGCGAAATTTCGTAGGATGCGCAACAAGACCGGGATGAGATCATTTCCCTTCGTTAGTTTATGGTGGAAAATTATGGCTACGCTCGTCCTATTTAGATATTGGTCAATATGCGGATATTGGTCGCTTTTTTTAACTTGGGAGGGGGTAAACGGGATCTTGGGGGGTTCATCGCGTGTAAATTACCTGGGGAAATATTAATGTCATTCCGTTTGTGGTGAGGAAAATTGCGGATGGGTTGCATCCCGATAAAAGCGTTTCAATCATTGTTTGTATCAATGCTAAAGCTACATAATTCAACTTCATCTCGGTACATTATTATTCGCTTTTGATCTTTTTGTAGCAATTCTTCACATCATTTTCCCGTCATTGCTTCCATCTATTTGTGATACATCAGACCATCATTGCTTCCCGATTACCATTCAGGGAAACACATAGCTTATCACCCTGATAGCGAAAACACGAAAACAAATTGCTTGGCATTACGTTGGATAACTTAGATTGTGTTAGATCATTTGGGATTTTCATAATGATCTCCGCTTTGTGCTTGATAGCCGCATTACACATCTCTCTGGTGACCGCACGCGGCAGAAAGTAGATCCCAACGACTCCGTGAGATTAATGCGCTGTTTATTATTATTGGAGATCATCCGGATTTATGTGTTCGGCGTTCTGGGAGCTGTAACTCACAATCGTTTCCCGTTTTGACGTATGCCTTTCTTCCTTTAAACGCTGCAATGGGAACTAGAATAATAAGAGTGATATTCTCTTATAGATCGTAATGTTACTCCGAGGTCCGCAATAGCATACTCATTTGTAGGTAATAAAAGTCTATCGAATAGGAATCCATCATAAAATCTGTACAATAAAAATGTCAATTCATGTTTTCATTTTCGTTATATCTGTCAATCTGAACAATTGATTCATTTCGTCGGCCATCGAGTCGAACTCATAATGACAGTTGCCTCGTTTTACTGTCAATGTCAATTGTTGTCAATGCGGAAGGATGTGTCAATCTCGCGACTTCTGATTTGTGCATCGTCACGATCACGTCCCACAAGAACACGGCATCACTCCCTGAGACGAACAAGCTGTGTTGCTTAGCAACAGCAAATAATAATAAACCATTTGAAAAGGGCAGATGAGCTATGAAAATCGAACATCTAAGGTATGATTGATCACTGTCTTCCGTGTTACGTCGATATTATGTGTATCCTGGTGTCTCCACTGATTGCATGAAATGAACTACCCAGCCTACAACATCCACACTCTTATACATATAAGTGCAATATATATTTATGAATGATGCAAATAAGCAAGGCAAGAATTGTTCCTCGGTAAGCATTTCTGGTCACCGTGTGATTCAATATTACATTCGGATAATAGCACATTCGTCACAAGAGATACACACAGAAAATGAACTACATAAGATCAGTCAATGGACACAAAATGGCGGTAGAGATCATCTAGGGCACCTTCATTTATCTTGACTAGATTTAAGTATCATGCGTGGTAGTACTGGTTTATGATTGGTCGACTGCAAACTGGGCATTCGGTGATGTAATTATGTAATGAAGAAGTATTCAGACCTCACAGTCTATTGTTTGAAATGTTCATGTATAACTAAATACGAAGTATTGCGCAGTCATAACCCGCAAATGTCCTTTTTATAATGACAAGTATGTCTAATTCTACAAATTAAATTCATCTCTACATGATGAGTATAATTACGCAAGGCATCTTCAAATAGGAAGCTCAACTTGCGTGGAAATAATACCATCAAGGTGTTACATAATAAACCAGGATTCCGGGATCTGAAGTGAAGCTGCCGAGCAGCGTATGCCTCGTCTTGCTACATGCTGCCAACACACCACATAGAGCAGCATCAGACAAACGGATGAGTTCGGAAATTAAGGTAACGAGTAGAAATGCCGAAACAGACGAGACAGACAAGCGAATCAGCAGTCAAGATGTTATATATGATGTAATAGATATTATGTCACATACAACATGCATTTGCCAGCGTGTGTACTTTGCGCAACATTACAACTGCGTGCTCTTAATTATGACCTTTGAACTATGCAATATAATGCATTGTAATCATTAATAATACAAATGAAGGGGCCGGGATCGACACCATAACCGATTATTATGAATCTAATGAGAGGCGTCAGGGGATGGCATTACCTGGTCTCGAGTACCCATCTCAGTCGCATTTGGTGCCAAACAAGGCGCGTCCAGTATGACAATAAAATGGTTCCCTAACAAATAAACATGCTGTCGTGATTGGGGTCGTTCAGTGCAGTCATCTTGGAGAGTAATGACCTGACATCTTAGATGGTTATAGATTGACTTGCACTCATTGTGTGGTTGAATTCAGCCTTACACTCAAGTGTATTAGTTATCAATGTCATTGACAGGGATATAGGACATTGATTTTTATCAATAGTGATGCTTTTGGTTGCTCTGAGGGGTTCTTTTTTATGTATGTTCATTTTTCATGAGATATGTATACAAGTGAGGTGCAAGTATTCATAGAAGAAAGAAAGAAAGAGGAAATAAAAACAGACCATTAAATATAATTAAATGATATAAAGCTCAAGCGCAAACATTAATCGCAGAACATAGTGAATCATCTAATTCATCTAATCTTTGTTAAAATTTACTAATTACATAGTTTGGCAAAGGTAGGATAATCATCAGAAGAAGGGACAATATTAAATATCCCACGCACTACAAACACTGGGGCTGCTACCGTTGCCAAGCTAACCTCAGAAAGAGGCGCAACAATAAAATCAGAAATACAATGCAATTGAATCATTGTAAGGAATGGCAAGAATAATTCAACGCTGCATGTTACCATCGATTTACTCCATTGTTGACTGTTGATAATCAACTTGTTATGAATTCACAATGGCGTCGAGTTTTTTTCCTTGGTTGCATTCCTGGATCGACCTTTAAATTTTTACATTTTGCTATGCGTAGAAGGCAACCCCAGTCTCGAGCACTTCACACTGTGCCGGCAACACCATTGAGTGTCTTATAACTCGATCATGCACCCACACATCTACTTGGTTAAGGGAGAAGTCAATTCATCTAATTTTAACAATGCTGGATTCAATTTGGGCTCAACTGGGTTACAACTCTTGGGTGCTGTAAAAGATTGGTCGCGTTGGCTTAAGGTTCTTGGGCATTCGATTACGCGGAACAGCAGAGAATTCGGTAATCTCAGCATTCTGAATTGAACCACAAATTCTAATAATATGTCCATTTCATGTGGATCGTGAATTGGGATACATGTTCCTGGCGTTCATTTGCAAGATTTGTGATTGTGAGGCAGTCAATGTGCTTTGTGTTTAAACCCCAGATTCATTTCTCCCTTGGTGCAATGAAAGGAATTTATTCGACATGGATACGCCGGGGGGTGCGGGGAGTGGCCGCCCGCGGACGTTTAGCCGGTGGGGGGAGTGGGGGGTCTTATTATGTGGATGGATGTGAACTCACTCTCCGTACATTGCCGCCCAACGCTCCAAGACTTACATCTGTTACTGATTGTGCTCCAATTAGGCCGAAAATCTGCAGCATAAATCGTTAAAGTCATTTATAACGAAGTTTACAAAGAACCTTTGAAAATTGCATGGATCAATCAATAGATTTAGAGTAGACCTCAGTCTTTGTCGTCCTGCGCTGATATCACCCAGCAGGTCCATAAACCTCATCAGTGGTCATGCTGGACACTCCAGTGGTATGCAATACACTAGCTTGATTAACATAACTTGACAAAGTGACAGAGTAGAATCATTATGCCAGAGTGTGCATGTCCTTTGAGGAAATTAGGAGACAGAAAAATATTAAATTGCCGGAGTGAAACTAGCGTCAGTGCTGTAATACAGACAGAGCAAGAAGGAGCAGCAGGCGCAGTTCTGAATGAGGATCTTGTTGCGTGGAGCGATGCATCACTTGGCCGTCAAAGAACAGTGCAAGGGTTTGATGCAGAGGCGGAAGACTGAAGTATTGAGATGGATCACGGAGTATTCTACGCCTCAATTTCTGCACAAAGATCTTCCGGATTTCTTATTCTACTTCTGATTTTTTAAAGATTATTTATGCACTTCCGGTTGCGGTCATAGGCTAACTTTGTCGTTTAACATCCATAGATGGTCATCGAAAGAAATTTTCTGTAGTAATTAACATATAATTGCAAGAGCGGGCTCAACGCTATAGAATGAACGAAAAACGAGAGGAAAATTATATGTGGTGCTCAAAATAATAATCATAAAATTATAAAGGCGTAACTAGATTGTATACGGGTCACGTGATCGGTCAGAATTGAATTATTTCAATTAATATCAATAATTATTTCAATAATTATTTCAGTATGGTCATATTTTTTTTGGATCTGCCTTATGTGATTGCGCAGTAAAGCTTGAACATACATTGTCAGTACCTTTTTATGTGCATTGGGGTAAATCAGAGGTAGAATGGAGATAAGCTAAGAGAAGAGACGATTAGAAAAGAAAATAATTACTTCGCTTGTGTTAGCTTTGACTTACAAGAATGAAATTGAAATTTCAACGAGAGTGCAATGTGCAACGACACGTGCGTGTTTCAGAAGACGAAAAGGGTGATATTTGCTTTCAATCACATTAGGCGAAGAAAAATTCTATCAATAAAGTAGAGTGGGAAGATGACTCCCGCATCCGGTTCCATTTTATTCCTAAAAATGTCCATTTCGAATTTTGCATATATAATCCTAGAAATCCTCCCTTGCATGTTCTGGGATTCTGGGATTCATTCTCGGGGTCAGTCTCGGGGTCAATATTGTGGGATGCGATCCGGCAGCCGTACAAGGGATATAATGACGAATCGCCTCTCTGATCCGGGATGACTTCATAACGAAGATTGATGACCATTATGAATATTCATTAGCTGTTCATTAGTATGCATAGGAATGAGAATGGGTCAATGTCATTAGTGTAACCTCGGAATCAGGTGATTATACGGAAATCATGAGTTTCACTCTCGAGACAGACGAATAGGATGAGGTATGATGTCATGCAATGATATAAATGGTGTAATTGTGAAGGATTGTTATATGAATGGCCCAAGATAGCTTTTTCTGGGAGAATCATAATATTAAGAGTTTAATGGTGGATTTTGTTGTGCAATACGAACACTAGTATGCACCTATACCAATGTGATCAGGTGTCAAATGTTTGGGTAGAATGGCCTCCTTTTTATAATTGTATAATGATAAGTTACATGACGTCAGAACAAAAATAGAGATCATAATTATTAGAAACAATTAATGACAATTACTTTAGAATAACTTGCCTTTGTGAAAATCGATGTCATGTAGACATACTAATAAAGGATGATTGCCGGTGAGTGGGTTCCTGTCCACTGCAGGACAACAATTACTATTCAACCATTCGCCATTGACATGAAACGACAATATCGTTTACTCCAATCCGTTGGAAGCACACTCTCAGCATAGAGGACGAATAATTCCGTCTCTATGCTCTCAGCAAGTAAATTTAAAATGTTTTTTGAATTATTGAATATTAGTTCTCATATGATATGTAGGAGAAGTAATTAAGGGATTGCCAACTCCCCACCTAAATAGTGCTGTCGGGTGAGGTGCTGGGTAAGTCCAACTGAAAAGCTCTTAACAAATGACCCCTTCCAATGAACCCGCCCGACGTTTATTCCTAAGCTCTTTCAAAATTCCTAGCTTATATAAAGCCGCACTAAGCGTTTCGTCTGCCTTCGGGGAAAGTGAGAAACGTAACGTTCAGCGGCTGATGATCCAATCTGAGTCAACGAACGACCACCGGCTCATAGCAATGCTTTTGCTGATGACATCACTAGCAATGTTTTCCGCTGATGACATCACTAGCAATGCTTTTCGCTGATGACATCACTAGCAATGCTTTCCGCTGATGACATCACTATAAATGCTTTCCGCGGACCACGCAATGCCAGAGGCATCACGTCAACATTCCAACTGTGCCATGCATTTACTCTGCATGATAACGTGAATAATGAATGTCGGTTATTCAACTGCCGAGCCATGCCTCATTGGACTTGGGTCGTCCTGGTTCTCTACTACCCAGTGTATCTCTCATGATTGATGACCTTCGATGGGTCTTATCGCTGGTATATCTGCAGACCAAACGTAGCAGAGAGTATTTTCCCGGGGTGTTATCAGCCTGTCTCTGTTGCCAAACTGATTATGGATTATTTGGTTTGCGCAAAACGTTTATTTGGCGTGTATAAACAATCGCAATGTCTTCATTAAAGCAGTGAATATAGTTGTCTCTTTATTCAGCGTGGCACATTTATGAACCGTGCTAGAGTACTCGCCCTATATATGACCCAGGGATTTCATTGATCCCACGTGCTCAAATAGAATGAATATTTCCCTTGATCAAGCAGAGAAGCACACGATCATGGATGCAATTAAACTCAAGGCCGTTCAGTGAATCTCCCGGGAAACCACCTCCACTCCAACCCCATGTATTCACCACTCATGCGTGTAATCCAATGTTCAGAACGGAACCATTTGAAAGTGCTTTACGAGAGTATCCAACGACAAAAGCTGCGACCTCCCTACCCTCACACTAACCGACAAATCTCCAATCGTTAATCTTGCTACAAAGTAGGCCTAGATGGTTCTATGTGAGCTTCTCATGCTGATGTGTTGGACTCTGAATGAGGATGCTCCTACAATAAATTCCATTGATGAGATACCATATTTGGATCAAAATTGCAATGAGGTAGGTACATCAAGGTAAAGAGTAAATTCATACCATGAGTGCACTCACCTCTCAGGTAAGGAGGTTGTCGTTCAGTAGAGATGCATAGATGCTTTCAGACCAATGCTGTTCGCCACGAATGGCGTGACCATTGTTATGCCCTTCTCATCTCAAACATGAAATATTGTCCTAAAAGCATTCATCACGCGTCAACCTTGCATGATAGATGAAGCGCTGAATAGTTCAAAATACCATGCACTCCTATAAGGACAGAAACTTCCGGGAAATATGTTCATGATAATCCTCTCCTCGTACAAATTGGTGGCCATAGCTAGGCAGGTATATTTTTTTTCACGAAACCTCTCTGACGGCATTAATTAATTACATGTACCTATGTCTCGATTCAGTTTTCCTCTCTTTGTATAATCTTCACTCCTTTTTTCTGTCAGTGATTCTGAATCTTAAATTTCAGTCAGGAGCAGCACACAAAACAACCCACTTAGTGCAAAAACGATCGTGCTGAGATTTACAGCAAGTAGTAAAGCAAAGCAGACAGGACAGATTTAGTGGAAATTGAGAGCAATTTCCCTGAAGGGCGGACATTCCAATGAATTGAGGCAATGCCCTTAAAATGGACAATAATACTTTCACAATAATTGTCCATAGCCAATTGCGCCGATGTGGAATGGGATCTTTTATTACAAACACGTGGTTTACATCGGTTACATGCAAACAATTCAAAATAACATTCATATTAGCTAATAAATATTATTTCCTCTCTCACAGTCATTAAACCCAGTGGCCCCCAATAAATTGTCTTCTTGGGTGTCATTAGTCGGCTGACGAACAAGTGCAGTATCCTACGCCTTTCCAGCAGGTTCGTTGATTTCTGCAGCCTAAAATCGCATTTCGTTTATGTCAGAGGCGGTTCCACACCTATCAGATTGGCGCAAGGAGACTGAAATTTTCTGCCGTCGTGAAAACTGGAATTAGAAACCTTATTCAAGTCGAAATCTCTCTCATTAAAAATGGGTCAATCCTAAAAATATGAAGAATTGTGCGTATGTATACCATTTTAATTGCCATTGGTTCGAATTCACCCATTTTAAAACAAATATTAGAAAGTAAATGCTGCTTAGGCACATTCACTCACTTCTTTGAGAGATAGATATGCATTCCACGGAACGCAAGGAATGTGTTAACTTGATAACGCCTGGTTGTAGAAATAAGCGTCGTGGAGCTCTCCGATAATCGTTATGCATCCTCTATAATCTCGGTTTTATCGAATATTAATTAACTAGGCATCATTGAAACGCAGAAGTGGAGCAGTCTTGTTCAAATGGCCGATTCACGGTGGATTAAAGTGCGTTATGATTACAGCTACTAGGTGGCGCGTCTTTTTTATGGAAATCAAGCTTTGACGCAAGGCATGCTGTCTCAAGCTGAAAACTTATGGTCGACTGGCAGGAAGGAAGAGTCAGCAGACGGGCTTCAATGTAGGTTTTATTCAAGTGAAATATATTCCCGCAAATACGCGTTTCAGAATAATATTTCGGTCAGGTCTGGTGTCCGTCCCCTGCCTCGTGGCCAAGTGTTTGTGGGTTGTTGATCGGCGAATCTTCTCGGACTAGCTGGACTGCATCACCTTCACTGGGTCTTCTCTCGGGATGTAACCTTGATTTTCCTTGGGTGAGGTCTTATACATGTATATAGGGGTGGTGAAAGGACAAACGGTTGACTGACAGAAAATAATGGCTAGGAAATTTAAACGAATGGACAAGCATGTTGATAAAAGCAATTCAGACTAACATTAATTCATTAAAGTATCAGGGCGTTAATTGGTAATTAAAATTGACAATGGGCCCCAATCGGCTTAAGGTCTGAATTAAAGCAGCTCAAACGGAACGAATGTTTGTGTGGACTATAGCTCTAGAGTTTAAGAATTAATTACCTGAGCTATCCGCGTGCAATGGCTGCATTCGGCAGTTGTTTTCTTGCGTTAAGAACTATATACTTAATTCTTATGTAATATTGCTGGCATGCTTATGAGCCTTACGTATCACCACAAGGGAATGCTGCCGTCTGTGGGGATGTCTGTGGGACTGCTTTTAATCACAATTGATGGACGTGAATGAAATGTTCTCTGATCAAGAGGCGGGCGAACAGGTGTTGAAGCTGTTGCACTGGGTGACATATGACAGCGAGGCCACTATCCGCGTATATGCCTCCAGGGAGGTCATCACGGCTGAGATCATTCACCCTCATTACCTCTGCTGCCAATATATTTAGAGCTCTCAGTCGGGGGCTGTACATAACAGTTGTATGGGGTGATTGGCTATTACGACAGCCGGGGATAATTATATGTTGATAAACTTCGCAATTTCAAACAGAAATGGGCAGCGTCGTGTGGAACTGAAAGCAATTAAATTGGTCAGTTGAGATAGGCTTTGCTGGGATTCGAACTCAGTGCTCTCCTGTTTGTTGCGCAGGAGCTTCAACGACAATTAACAGGTCTACAGGGAACAGGTTGAGAGAAAAGTAGGACTACTGTCGCAATCTTTTTTTTTTTGTTTTTTGTTTTGACATCACAAATGCTTGGCAAACGTATAAACCATGCAGAGAGTGTACGTTACACGAATTTTAATATACTAAGTGACGAGTTGGACGGATGTTTAAGGGGGTGGACTGCTAATCAATTGGGCTCTGCCCGCGTGCATGGGTTCGAATCCCATCCTCGTCGATTGTATTTGGGGGTTTAGAAATCTTAATATCAACTATTAACTTGTGAGTCTTCTTCTTTTCTTCTTCTTCTTTCAAAGTCGAGAAGAAAGCGAGGTTTTGAATTTCTCAAATTCTATGTATCAATGAATTAGCCCATGCCCAGGAAGTATTATAACTATGCGAAATTTCACGTTTCGCTTATGCCCTTTGAGCAGTAAAGACGCGATTTATAGACGCGTAATTGATACAAAATTACCTACAATGCAATCCAGATACAGAAGATGGGAGGGAGCTTGTACGTGGGAAACAAAAGTGTATTTATTGCCTAATTCTCAATTACTGCCAGTCACCAAGTCAAAAATGAAAAGTTTTACATTAGGATGAAATTAGATACAATATATGCAACTGAAACTCACCTGGGCAAGGTGTGTCTATCTGCGATCTTGTTATGTTCCACCAATTCAATCTAACCAGGTCTTGTGGATAGGTAAAGGTGTTGGTTTTATTCCGAGGATAGATGCATTCAGACATAAGTCACTTTTCAAGGAAATAATTTTGTTGCAGCACTGTATTTTCATGGTGAACAACTCAACGCGATTCAAAGCTGGTAAAACGGAGAAATCAGGCAAACTGTATATTTGATTTCGACCCATGAACAGTTGTTCTAAAGCAATGAGCCCTTCAAGTTGCTTAGCTCGAAGAAACTTCAGCCTGTTGCCATTGATGTACACTTTCTTTATAGTATACTTCACATCTGCAAGGTTAGGAAACCATTTCAGCTTGTTGAACTGAAGATGAAGACTTTTAAGGCTGGTTCCACGAAAAGCATGATCTTCAATGGCACTTATCCGATTACCTCCAAGCTCCAGTCGAGCAAGAAAAGATAAATATCCGAGAGCATCATTTCGGACGATGCTGATATTGTTGCTTACGAGAATTAAGTGCGTTGTATCATTGCTGATATTCTGTGGAATCTCCAACAAACCGAGATTTTTCAAATCAACAGTTGCCTCAACTGCCAAAAGGCAACAGCTTACAGCGATCAAGCAAAGAATCATGGCCGTTGTGGTGGGTGTAGAGGCACGTGTTGCCTATATCCACCAGTTCCTCAACAAAGGTACAATAGATATCATGAATAAAATCATGGATTTTCTCTTTGTTACTCTGCTCACGATTCTTTGTTGCAGCCATCGTCGGAGATCTGAAGAGAGATCTTGGGATGTTTGAAGTGGTTTTAGTATTGCCTTTATTATAAATGAGATGCTTCAGCAGCAATGGAAACACAGACAGATGAAGACACTTCATATTCGAAGGGGCCCAATCTCCTTCAGACGAGTCTCAAGATAGAACAAACAATAAATTGATTTATCTCGGTCAAACACTGAGGTATATGACCATGGAAACAATCATATGTCATACACAAGTCCATTCATTTAACAACCAAGAAACAATAAATATTAAACACACCATTAAAACACATATTATGCCACTGGCATCCCTTCATAGATAACAACTTTACAGACTGGTTTACTATACTTATACCCATTGAAGTATGAAGAGGTAACTAGAAGTTAGTGTAATTTTAAAGCGCCTATTCACGATAGCTTGGAATTAAAGGGAAATATATAACAGATTACGACCAGGAGGCAGAATCTTGCAATCCTGTTGAGTCATCTCGAAGACCGTTTTCGTCCATCTACCGGATCGCAGAGGATATTGCCGGATCCCACGGACCCCTAATAAGTGAGCAAATAGTTGGACGATGACTTCAAAACGCGAAACTCCACCTGACGCCCTTCTTGAGGTCCACATTTATTCCCATTAAAGCTCTGTGTAACTACTTCTGTAGGGTGAGGCAGCACGTTGATTAAGGTTGATTATTCGGAATTGAGAGTTTTAGGCGGCTACGTGGAATCGACAAGGATGTTGAATTTGAGTTTGGGGTCAAAATGCAAAATCAATCTTTTTATGGAATGATTATTTTATTGATAAATAAAATGCATAAACACTGTCATCAATAATGAATGAATGTGACCTGTCATTGCCTCAAAACAGTACTTGTTGTGGACAAGCATTTGGATCCTTTCTGGGGCCAGTGCAGCCATTTTGCCAAAGGTTCACTGCCTCACTCTACAGAAGTGACCGGTCAGAATTGAATTAAATCTAGCTTCATTTCTGACCAGTCATGTTACCCTGATGAGCATTCTAGTAGGTATATGCTTATATCTATCAACCAATCAAACCACAAAAAGGTAATTAATACAAAAAATAGGCTCTGCTGAGATTTGATCTCTTATATACTAGACAAGCTTTTAAACCAAATAAGCCGCAGAGCCAGTTAACTTTACCAACTGTTGCATTTAGTATTAATATGGAATTTTTTTCTTGAGGGTAACTGATTTGTTTAAATGGCTGTATCTCCATCACAACTGAAGCGATTTTGGTGCCGTTTAAGTTTTTCAACAGCTCACCCATATGAGCAAGCTCCGTGCAAATTTGGCGATAATATCCCCAAATATGGCTATGTATGATTGAAAACTATCAATGCACCCCAAAATGACAAGATTTCTGACTATAACATTCAGCTCAGATTGTCGGAAGTTTCACTTGATATCTCCAAATCGAATTCAGCGAGTACCCTCTAATTTGGATCACAACTTTGAAACAAATTATTCAAAAACTTGATGCAGCCAATTGGTCTGAGTTTGTAGCACTGCTGAGATATGGGTTCAAAAAGAAAACAGTTGCGGGACAATTAAGTGGGTATCACAAAAGGAACGATCAACAAGATCCTTGAACGGCATTACCAGACTGGTAATATATATTTCCATTCAAGTTTGTTGTAGTATATTCCACCCTGTACAATTGAATAAATTGTTTAAAGCCTAAATGTACAATATCTTGGTATCCTTATACAAGTTTACATTATAAACCGAGGGTAACCAAAACCCGAACTCAAATAAAAATAATAATTATTATTGAAAAAAAAGTAGAGTAAACGTTAAACCTTACAATTTGATGGTAGAAAATGCAGGCTCTACTGAGGCGCTATAAAACACTTCTTAGATAAATGTGTGCTTCAAGTGTCTCCTCCCATCACTTGACGCATGATCACATGAATTGAGAGTGCATGTGATTCAGTTGTAGTGAGGCCTCCATCAGAACCATGTCTCACTTCTTTCTTCTCTGTCTGTCTCTGTCCGCTGTGTCTCTTGCCAATGCTCAGCTATCGGTCACCATAGCAACAGACGCCTCCATATTCGTTACGGAGCCAACGTTCATCAGCTTCAACTTGGACAGTTTTGTCTTTGATCCGCTCAACCGACAAATTTGGGATAACTTTGACCGCAGGTTTGACCATAAGCAAATATTGCAACAATTAAAAATAAATTAATCAAATTAAGGCCCGGGAAATATAAAGCTTTTATCAATATATATAGTAGGCCCACTGTTATCGGCCATTGAGCCTTCAGAATGTTGGCTTTTACGAGGCTTCGTTTGCTGTATGTTGGACCACTGTTTATCTGCTCGGTCTTGTGTGTGCCTTGTTGAACTTTGGTAGAAGACAGTTTCGATCATGTTTATGTAATTATAAGCTACCGATATGCATGGCCTAGCATGTGCATTCTATGAAAGTATCCGCTGGGTCATAATTTCCCTTTAAGCTCACCATCTTCAACAATATGTGTACATAACAGTACATTATATAATGTGATACAATTAGGTACTAGTACTAGTGCCAGTACTAGTGGTAGACCTAGGTATATTCAAATAAAATGCGCTTTTGTGGGTGTTGCAGGTGAATCAAGATGCTGGCAATAACTGTTATTCTACTGGTGACCGGTCGTCTTGCAAGTAGCCAAACCACGCGGACCATTGTGGTCAACTCAGAAAGCAGCATATTTGAGGCGGAGACGTATTTCGTCAGTTTGTCAATGGACGTCTCCAACATGTTGCGCTACACAGATACCCCTGTCTTTGATTTCAGGTGAAATTGAACATAAGCATACAGCATATCGAATAGAAGATCTGAATGAGATCAACCCAGAAAATTGTTAATTCAAGCAAATGTTAAATTAAATTAATTAATCAAATTAAATTTGGCTTCAATTCTGACCGATCATGTATAACCTCAATGACTACATTAACGCATAAAACAGTCGGCACCTAGTATAATTCATCTTGGGTGCACGTCTAACGCTCACGCGCAATCACTGTTAAAGTTGATTAAGTGATCTAATTCTGTTATATTCATATTTGTTACAACATTTTTATGCCTTAATTCTCATGATAATTTTCTGTGTTTCTTGTCAAATTGTATATTATCCGGCCTTTAAATTTACACTTGTATGTATCGTCAAGTGATTACATTTATTTAATTACTACATTATTCGTTTCTGTGTACACGTACATGGAATTATTTAAAATACATTTACGTTTTTTTTTTACTACATGTAAACTCTTGTGCGCAGTTCTCCAAAGTTGCACAATCTGATGCGCGGCCTGTCCCCTGCCCTCCTCCGAGTGGGTGGCAGTCCGGCAGACTGGCTTTTCTTCGATGTGCCCTACTCTGTGTTGAATGCCACCAAACTTTCCCCTCAACCCATCATCCTGACCAGTAAGTGACGTTGCTGCGCTGTATGAACCGAGTACCCAGTGTGGCTGATTGCAGAGACCGATTGGGATGACATGGTGCAGCTGACCCTTGCAACTGACAACCGACTGCTGTTTGATCTGAACCTGCAACAACGCTTTGGCCTTCAATGGGATACATCGCAGGCCATCCGTCTATTTGAATACTGCCGCCAAAAGGGATACGGGAAAAACTTAGACTGGGAACTCGGAAATGGTGATTTATTCGTGTCTCTTTGATGCGGCTATAACTAACCTCATTCCATGCAGAACCCGATTACTACACCCATCCAGGCCAAGTAACAGTGCCAACGGAGCAGATCAGCGCAGATTTCTCGAACCTTCGTCGCTTGCTGGATGCCTACCCCAGTCTGAGAGCAGGGAGTCTGGTTGGCCCTGATGTAGTGAGCTTCCCAAATGACATAGTGCACGAGTGAGTGACTCATATGTTCCAAATTTGCAATTGCATAGTATTTTCTTTTGTTTATGTCAGTTTTGTAAACATCGCTGGAGGAGATGTGACCGCTCTGACCACACACCAGTGAGCAGACCGCCCTTCTACGTACCTGAACAATGGACTTAACCAGTTATAAATTTCAGTTATTACTTCCGCGGAGACACAGCTACGTGGAAGGATTACATCAACCCAGTTTACTTTTCTGGAGCCTTCGAGAAGCAGCTACGTCAAACCAAGACCATCATCACCCAGTCAAAGCACCCGGAACTCAAGCACTGGATAGGAGAGACCAGTGACTCATGGCATTCCGGTACAGCCGGCGTCTCCGACCGGTTCATCTCGGGATTTCTGTCAGTCAACTCTTTGTATTATTATCATTTGACTTCTGCAATCTTCCAGTTGGTTGGACAAACTGGGGATAGCGGCCAAAATGGGCGTTGGCGTCGTGATGCGACAAACGTTCTACGGCCACCAGTACTCGCTCATCTCTCTCGATTTGAACCCTAATCCAGTAAGTGCTCAACTTATGTTGGTTGCAGGGCTAACTATTCCTTAGGACTATTGGCTGTCATTGCTGCATAAGAAGCTCGTTGGCCCCAAAGTTCTGTATGCGGAGACCTCACACTCCAACTCTAGTACAGTGAAAGTGTATGCTCATTGCTCTGCGGCAGGGTGAGTAACATTCATGGCATGTATCGCCATCACCATGGTTACTACCCACAGGGCTGCCTACCCCACTGGGGCTGTTACACTATTTGCACTGAATATTAACAACCACACTGAGCACCTGACCTTAAGTGAGCAATTTGTGAAGTTGCCTTACGAAGTGTACTTGATGACCCCTGGAGATGGAGAGCAAAATGGCCTTTTATCCAAGTTAGAGTTTAATTTGTGAATTTATTGAAAAATAAAAATTCTTCGCTTACAGAGAAGTCAAGTTGAACGGTAATGTCCTGTCGCTTATGCCTGACAGCAGCCTTCCCGATTTGCTTCCCGTGACCCGTTCAGCAGGGATGACCCTTGACCTCCCTGCGTATTCGTACGCCTTCTGGGTGTTCCCCGACGCCGAGGCACCCGCTTGCAGCTAAATGCAGTTCTGTGTCACGTTGGATTTGACTTTGGTTCGGTTATTGTGCTCTTAATTGCGTATTCTATTTCTTGGCTTCTCGATCAATCATTGTACACTTCGGCCTTTATGGCTGATTCAATTTTCTCTCTATAAGATATCGCGTGAGATCCAGTTGTATCTGGTTGTAATAATAAATAAATAAAATAATAATAATAATAATACATATTTTTATTCATACACACAAGTGGTCTAAAATGAACACAAAAGAAAAAAGAAAAATCATTGGGGGATAATTTTACACATGTGCTAATCAAGCTATTGGTGCTATTATTACAGATGGTCCAGAACTTGGCAAAACGATGCATCAAATCAATTCTCACATCAGGTTGACCTAGCAGGCGGTCAACACAACGGGATCTCGTTCGAGGGTGCAGCCTGAAGACACGCCTAATTGATTTTTCCATGCAACATACAATGGTTGCAACCCTCTAATCGACAAATCAAAAAAGAGGTGCAAAGTCGTAAAAAAAAGGTGTAATAAGCATTAAACAGAACCTTCAAAGTGGTAAAGTTTACAAAGTGATAATTTGTACAAAAGCCATTAGTACTAGTAATGAAAGCTCTCAATGCGTTGTTCATATTACTTTCGGTTGAATGGCTGCCTACAACATGTCCAAGATGTACTGCACTTGGGGTGTAATCAATAAAATTGCTACACAATGACAACTTGCATGAGAAATCATAATATGGTTGAGGATTTACAATAACAGCCTTACTCATAGTGGCATTGAAATGTAAGTTAAAGTCATGAGCGTAATGAGAACATATATTCAGCATTTGTTGCATTGCACTAAAAGTGGGCGTGGCCATCAAGGCCACGTCATCTAAATATGCAACAGCACCTGCAAATGTACGCCCAATGTGGCACCCTACACCAGATCTCTCCAACATGACCAAGTGCTTCTCAATGTACACACAAAATAATATTGGTGACAATACACCTCCCTGCTTCACACCATTCTTGCAAGAAAAACTATTAGATATGGCACCTTGTCAAGTAACAATTAATGATTGACATACATACATTGATAACAATAACGGAGAGACTGCAAAAACCACGGTCTATGAGCATCTTGAACAGGCTAACAAAGTGAACCTTGTCGAAGGCTTTAGAGGCGTCAAGTAGCGTGACATATATCGGAGCATCTTTCTGTGTATGTCTGTGATGTCATAATATCAACTCTCCTGTTGTTAACCATGGGTGCCATTTGTGAGCATTGTTTTCAGCAGTGGAAGAAGTCAGATCATAGAACTGCTCATATCCGAACAGTGGTCCTCCTCAGGCATTTCTGTACATAACCAAATAATAATAAATAGTAATAAATATTCAGCCAGACATGTGTCTCAACTACAGAATGAGGTACATAAATGTAATACATAATTCCACACATACATATCATAAGCAATTAACAGCCAAGAAACATCAAATACGATGAAAGAAGAACAATAAATCCGGTGTTGCTCCCTCTACACTAGACCACTCAATGACGCCATCAAAACACATTATATTTATGCAACTGTCATCCCTTTGTAGATGAATGTAATCCACAACTTTACATCTCCGTTGACCCTCAAGCAGATGAGATATTAGGCATAACTGAAAACACAATTGCCGACATCAAAGCGTGGATGGATGAACAAGTCTTCAAGCTAAATGAAACTGGTTGGCCATAGTTATATCTATAAACGAGTCCAACCACAAAAAGGTAACTAACGCAAAATGCAGGCTCTACTGAGATTCGAACTCAGGATCTCCTGCTTACTAGGCAGGCGCTTTAACCAACTAAGCCACAGAGCCAGTTAGTGTTGTATACTGTGACATTTGGCGGTGCTTTGAATTTGATAAGTGGAGAAATCAGCACCTGTCAAGGATACACGTTCAAAAGCATTTAATTATGAGACGAGGTGGCCGAGTGGTTAAGGCGATTATTTTCTTTAAACAGGACCTGACCCAGCAAACATTACAAACGATTCGTCCCTAGGATGACGACTGTGAACTATCACAACTAAACTTATGTTTAGCGCATCCGATTAGGCCTTTTCAGTGTGTAATCGATTGCGTAATGTCGATCTGTGCGATTTTTGGTTGACAAAAGATTAAACAGCGTTTTCGAGGCTTTGATAATTTATCCGAGTAAAGCTAGAGTAAAACAAGGCGTTAATGTAGTCGATGACAGAAAGCATTGGCCTCAGATGTTGAATAGACAGGAAACGTTAATTGTTAAGATTACGTGGATGCTTCTAACTACTTCACACGATGTTTCATTATAGCATATGTAATTATGATTATATAAACTTTGCCTATGCATGTAGACCTTCGGGCAGCGCGTGCACGGGATTGCTTCCATCTCCCAAGAGGCAATCAGCGAATACTAAGAGGTCATAAGGCCAACGTGCAATTAACGAATACTGGCGGTCAGAAGTTCGCCAAGAACAAAGAACCGGAGAGCAAGCGCATCCATCATTGTCAGATAGCAACTATTTGGAAGGCACCGATCCTCTGCATTATCTATTAGAAACACAGGCTGCCCCACATCCATGCTTCTAGCATATAAGACACGGATATTTTCCATGATTCACTGATTCCTCTACGCCTTCACACCTTCACACATCTCTCTCTCACACGTGCCCACTCGTCTCGTACGAACCACACACGGAACTCTATTATTTGTGATACCCTCTTTAGAATATTTTGTTGAAGGTAAATTAAAGCCAATATGAAGTGATTGGTTGAGTCTTCGTTATTACGAGCTTGGAGCTTACCATCCAACTAGTGCATAAATGACGTAGCCCTGGAGTCACAACGTCATTCTGGCGACCCCGTCGTAATTTGAACATGCGTGTGATCCTTCTCCTCTGGTAAGTGCAAGCTTCGTTTTCCGTGTTTCACATGGCCGGTAGTGACTGTCGATCTTTCAATCACACAAAACTCCTTAATTGCCCTACCATGTGCGTCGCATCTGTTAACTCTCAGCTCTCAGTTAGTGCAGCCACGCGTAAACCACCTGTTATACCTCATGTCTTTTAAATGGGTCAGAAGTGATTTGAATAACCGTTTAATCAGAATGCCAGAAAGCGAAACCCAAACTAGCCCCGAATCACTGATATATACTAATAATATGAAAATGCAAATAATGAAGATTCGAGTATGCC
>KB311692.1:22928-67208 GCA_000328365.1 Capitella teleta | reverse complement strand
TACTTCCTCGTGTATTTTTAAATTTCCCTCACAGGAGCGGGGTCCTAAAATAGAAAAAGGGTAGTTCCCCGTCGACCAGCGGTTACTTCAGGTATCCAGAGCATTTCGTCATTTCTTGGCTTGCCCAAAAGGCTGCCTACTACAAGGACTGGATCGCTATGCTGACCAATTAGACGGAGAATGTGTGTTTTGCTCACCCCAGACATAAAATTTATACTATAATGTAAGGAGAAAGTAAGAAAGGATAACACCGACTCCAATATTGCTAGAAGGTTATTAATTAATTTGTTCAAAATTTGAGCATGCTGCAGCTGCGCCAATCGAGTGAATGAATCACAGGGTTGCCATGGCAATGGTTAATTGGCGCGCATACGAAGTTGGGGGACACGCGATGACCATCTTTCATGAGCGATGTCGGATCTGGTATACTAACAGGAAGAAGCTTCATATCTATGATCATAGACTCAAGAGGGCGGTTGTTGAGCGAAAATTTGTTGGCAAGAAGCAATTCGACGCCATTGTAAAAGGGGAGGATCGCTTGTATTATCATAACGGCCTTTCTTGCATGCCACCTGGACGTCTCACTCGGTCGATATCGAACGCCGAGATATGATCGCATTTCACCCAAACCATCCTCAATTTCAACTTGCCAATAAAAACTGAATCGTTCTTCAATATATATGCTATTGTTTATATCGCCAAGCAAATGCGTCCTATAGAATAAGGCAGGAAGTGCCCTAAACGCACTACTGAGCGGTTACGGACTTACATGCAGTAGTCAATGGATGGATGCTGCACCCTCAACGTTCCGCGCATGCGTCGTCACGACGGTGAATGCAGGGCTGCGCAAATGCGGATTTTATGATAAGGAGAAATATCTCAGTACAATACTATATGGGTATACCTATAAGGTATACCCATATAGTGTATTTTTTTTTTATGACGCTCTGTTTTACTGAGATATTTTTCCTTATTATAAATTCCTCATTTGCGCAGCCTTGCATTCATCTATTATTTTGGTCTTATCTGTAATCGCTCGCCGTGTGAAGAAATATCTAAGTACAACACTATAGCATAGTGTTGTACTTAGATATTTCTTCACACAATACTCCCTTCTCAACCCACGCGTATTACACCTTTGTTTCGTGAATGTTCCTGCTTAAATCATCGTGATATGTATAATAATATTGATCGAAGAGCTATCTTCATTTTGTTGTTAATTGTTGTCATTTCTTTCCGGTTTCTCAAACCTTTTCATTTCACTCAGATTGAAACGCAAGACTCCAGTTGAATTCCAAACCTCTGTGTCGAATATCTCTGCTAGAGAAAGGACACTACTACCCTTTACACACACGCTGCCGTTGCCATGCACTCTCGAATACAGCCATGAACACCCTCGTTTGGGTAGGCAGTTAGTTTACACGCCCACATAAAAGCGCTGAAGGGTTCAACAGAGGTGTTTCATCTGCGAAGGTCATCATACAAAATAAGAAGCCGTAATTAAAAGTCCACAAAACGTTCGTGAGACCTCGCTAATTGGAGTCTTACGCCGCACTCGAAGTCACACACCCCAATTCATTGGAAAGCCCCCAATGCAGAGCCACGTGCATCTCTCTCGCCTTCCCGTGAACCCATCACAATGATCACGTCACTGAAGCTGACTCCGCTGCCCTCAACATTGCCTCATTACGTCATCACCGCAATTTTGCCCTCGTCCGCTTCTTGTACAAGCTATACAATTCATGCAACACACGGAACTTAGTATGGGATTCAGCCGGGTCTTCGTCTCCTTCAATCCGACCTTGTGTCAAGGCTTGTGAATATTGCCATGAAATGGCTAGATATTCATGATCAATTTCCTTTTAATTTTGTTCAACCTCGATCGCCCTCTTTATAAGTACGACTCAACGTTATTTTTCAATTGGCTCTTGTATAATATTAGTTCAAGTCGTGTATAAGCAAGCTCGCTCGATTTAATAAATTATAATCATGATTAATTACCAATAAGTTCAATCTCTCGTTAATTGATAGTGATACTTTACGAGTTTCATTTCATTAAGAGGATCGTAGAAATGGAATAACATTTTTCGTGCATGATCGAATAGATCGAATATATCCCCTATAATATATTACCCAGGACACCATGCATGATGGAGGATATTTTACGTGCCTAGACATAATCCACGGCATTCGATCAAACAAAAAATCGTATGATTGATTGGAAATCGTCCCAGCCCGGAATAACCTTGTAGTAATAATTGGTAACAGTTGGTCTGAGCCCCATTCTCTCCCACGAGTGTGTTTTCTTGTCCATTGTATGCATTAATTATTGCCTCTTCTCGATCGGCATATAGTCTTGATCGGAGGTAATTTCAGAATATTATTATGTTCTTATAATGCTGCCAGTGCTTATAGGGCTGTCATACAGAATTCGTAATTCTCGAAGTTCGTGTATAACATATTATCAAATAAAATATAAACAAAGGGCTCAGTCAGGAAAATGGCGCTCAGACGCCAACGCGTCAAAAGAATTGCTTGCATGGCAGGCAAAAAACCCGAGGCAATCTCTCTCGAGGGTTTCTCGCTAATTTTTCAACCTTGCCTTGGGTGACCGCAAGAATTAGCATCAAATTATGTGTTAATTTAAGAATCAACAAAATTACGCTAGGGAACAAAATTCGCAAATACCCTCGGAATAAACCTCGGTTATTGCGTCAAATGATGTGTTCGATGGTTCTTGTTGAATTATTTTGTCGTCTTCAAAATGTCCCTTTCGCTTAATGCCACGAACTTACAGGGATCAGAGAATGACGACCTTGGGGAATACCGGAAGTTGATTACACCCAAGGTCACACGACGCGTGTTTTCAACCCTTTTGGTCACCCAAATCGTCGTCTATGGAGCAACAAATTGAATCTCATTCACAAAATTCTATCGGAGACACTCGGAGTGACAGAATTGTCAAATCGCCGAAATCGGGAATTCACATATGTGAAAGCATTTCCAAACAGCTGCAGCGATACAGAAGCTATCCAGGCCATGAACAGTAGAAAACAGACGAGTGGGAACAGGGAGGGACGTGGGGTGTAAGAGAAACTTGGGTTTCATTGGAAGATAATCGGCACGATAAAGGTATGGGCGGCCTCTTTCATGGAGGTGTGATCGAAGGATATTGATTTTATTGTTTGTTCTCTTCAGATTTCAAACACAGGTATAATTCATGGGTTTATCTACAGGGATAAATGAAGCCACCCGAATTCGGATGCTTGCACCCGCATTCCATGCAAGGAGATAGGGAGGGGCGGGGGTGATGTCACTTCTCAGAAAGATATGCGAATTTTGGTTTGTGACAGTGAAAGACGTTGTGTTAAGTGTTTTCTTTGAGGTTTACCGTGAACATGCTGACCATGCATTTTGCTATTCCTTTTATATTGTACCAGAACCCCGAGACATCACACTTCCTGCCACAAGAGCAATTTCCCTCAGAATAATTCAACCAAATTGAATGACTTGTAGAGTTGTAGTTGAATAAACTGTAAAAGGAGCCATTAAAAGATTGATACTGCCTCCTCACTATGTATCTATGTTTTGTGCTATGTATGGCTCACAATCCACCTCTGGCAATACATGACAGCGAGCATTGTGACGCCAGCAGATATGAAATAGCCAATAGGTATATACACGATCATCCAAAATATGGATTCGGAATTGGCGGTGCAGCAGGAAAACAGGGCTGCACCAAGCGGATCCGTAAATCAGAGAGCATTAGTCGCCTCGGCTGATCCTCCGCAATTCTATACATTATAAATAGCGACGTTGAAGGCCAGAGTGTCGCCAGCAAATTCCTGCCGTGTGCTGGCTGTGCGTATATGCCGAAGCAACGAGTGCGTCCGCAGCACACCAGTCCATTCCTGCAGCAGGCATGCAGCACAGGTGATCTCAGTCGACAGCGATTAACAACACTTTGCGAGTTAAAACTCCTCGAGGATCAGCCATGGTAAGCGGGTTGTTTATCGTCTTATTGAGGGGCTAAAGCCAAAGCTAAATTGGGTGTTTATTGACCTATATGATAATAATTATTTCATCATCTTATGCTGGGCTCGTGCAATTAGCATGGTTAATTATTATTGCCATGATTCTCAGTTATAACCGTCGAGTTTCAACTCATGGGTTGAAGCTACTCAGCTTATCGTCCAGCAACTGAGCAAGTCCAATGCTATATAATTATAGCCTACTTATAAATGAACTATAACTTAATCTCGCAAATGAGAACATTGCTCATCACGAGCCACAGCCCGTCGCCGTCCACTGTCGCGGATCTTTTTGATGTGGTGGAGTAGCAGCTCCGTGGCTGCAATTGAGAACTAAGACATAAATGATTGTGCCCTGGATGTACAAATAATTACTCGAGATCGGAGTCTACCGCGTGACAATTCGAACTGGAAGGACTTGAATGTTGTTTTCAATTAATTGCTATCCACATATCACGAAATTAATTCGAAATAAATATCTTTGAAATTGCTTATTTTAAACAGACTCAGTAGGATCATTTCATGTCATGCAACCAAATTGATGCAATTTGAGCGACGAGTTTTAAATGTTTCGTCGATCGTACAAAATTATATCGGGACCCAGTATTATTGCCATCGCCATGGACAATATGCATCAGGTTATTGGCTGAGATTCATACCCGCACAGTGGTATCAGAAAATTTAATCAGAGACAGAATTATGACAGAGATAAGTGGAATACTACGACAGCAACATGATCATGCCTCTATATCTCACACAAAATCATTTATTGTGCTATTCGATGTATGGCAATGTTTGGTGTGAGTTTTGAGGGTTATAGTTATAATGGGAAGCATATACGGATCACGGAGTTACTATGGTAACTACGAAATAAATAATTACGCAACTCACTTTTTGTGCGTGACAATTGGTCATTACTCATTAGTGCGTCATTATAACCTCGATCGCCTAAGGATTGTCTAAACGGTGTGATCAATACTTAATCTACCGTGAAACATGTTACGCAATTGATAATGCATCCTGATACATAATTCACATCATAACAGCACTATAACATGGTAATTCTCCTTTCCTTTGTCATCGCAATATCTTTTTATTGCTTTCGCAGGGTCATCCTTTCTCTTGAGCATGGAGGTCATGCATTGAGCATGGGTTGCGACCAGAGCAAAACTGTGGTCAGTGCGGAGGACGTCGTCACCAAGAACCCGGGCACAGAATTGACCATTCCCGTTGCTAGTGTCTCAGCCGCAGCGACTGACCAAGAGAATGGTCAGTTAATGCAAAGCGGGAGATTGCAAGTCCGAGAGCTGACCGAATACCAGGTGGACATCATCCACAGCACGTGGCCGCTCCTCTCGTCAGACATCGCCGCCACTGGTACATCGGTCTTCGTCGACATATTTGACAACGAACCGGCCATCAAGAAGTTGTTTCCATATATGCAGTAAGTGATAGTTGTGTATTTATTATATTTCGATCCTTTATCGGAACGACACGTCTGTGTGATATATATATACTTAAAGAGACAACCGTGCTGATATCAGTCTGTGCGAATTCATGCGATAACCGAGTAGCTGATAGGTTTTATTATTATTCGGAAGTCACTGAATCAAAAATGAAGATGGTCAAATCTTCCCTTGATTTGTATTATTATCAAATCAATGCGTGGACGCACTGTTATCTCCCAATTAATAATAATTAATAATAATTAATAATTAATAATAGACCCAACAATAATCTTGTGCTGCCGATTGAACACCTTGATAAATTCCCAAAGTTCCGACCGCAACGAAATCAATCGAATTGAATTGAATTGAATATCGGTGCATGTGCAATAGACCTTTCTGCTATGACCCCGGAAGTAATAGCTGAAGTCGAGTCTCACACCATTGCTCCACAGCCAAAACAGCTCTTCAAAACATCACTGCTTAAATTCGACTTAAATGTCAATGTCATTTCAACTCAATATTGTGAGTTATTCTGATGACTGCTCGTGAATGTAAGTTGGTTATTCCCGATTTTTGCCCTAGGTTTGAAAGCGTGCGCACGATCAGCGCATGCGCGCATAACTAATAAGACGTCAAGATAAATAATGCTTGGGGTTTTCCGCTTGTGGCATTCAGGAACAGTGTTTTGAATCGACGGTGCTCGCGTATTTTACGGTTACATAATATTATTGTATGGTGTATTTTTAATAGTAAAACATCTAAAGAGAAACAGATAGTTGCCGTCCGCTTTATAGCGCACCTTTTCTCTGGCGTTGGAGCTTGTATTCATTCAACTTTTTTTTTCAGTATAACCCAGTGTATTTCCCATGTGGCTGACCTGTGTATTAACTGCTACGATAAATGATTGATTCGATCGTAATACCTTACGCAGAACGCAATGGACGTTGTGTTGATGGCTGATGATGGCTAATTAATTGATAATCATCATACTAAATGGGGACAAAAGCTGTATTGACCAATCAGCGTGTGGGTCGAGTGCCACTTCCGGCCAATAGTGGTGAACACAACGGCGATCGCACCTGGTGCTATTATAGTAACCATAGTAACAGGTGCATGATCATTAACAATGCACTTTTGGTTCACCACTTTCAGCCAAACCAACAGCATTGTTACCTTTACTTTCTTCTCGATACAAGGACATTTACTTTGCAGAGAATTTTCTCCCCTAAAAGCACCGTTCACACATTACATGCGCGTACGTGCGCACGGAGAACTGCACGCATTATTTTATGTTTGTGTGTTCACATTTGCGGCAGCGTGTTCTGCGCATGCACCAAACCGTTGCTATGGAAATTCACGTTTTCAATTTTCCTGAATTTCAATATCAAATAATGGGAGATTCCGATAGAAATATCACCCGCACGCCCGTACGGACCACACGCACAGAATAGTTATGTAAACGGCGCTTATAGATCAACACAAATGACCAATATAACGTCAAGTTCGCAATTAAGGCACCCTGATTAATCCTTTAAAAAAACAACAACAACAATTATACCTGAACATGCGTCTGTGGACCAATCAGTTGTTTTCGTTGCTCCTGTCGAATCACCTGCAACGTTGATCAAACCGTTCACTAATGGCGCTAATCACCTGTACAGTGACGTACGCAACCATAGCGCCGTTCACATAATTATTATGTGCGTGCGTTCCCCGCACGCACGAACATATATGAACGGCGCTTAAGACTATTCACGGTATAAAGTTATGAAAAATTTTCAATGTTGCGTAACGTTTTCGCAATATATAGTCCTCATGTATTGTGAATAAATCCTTGAACCACCCCTTAGATGATCCATTGGGTATCATTGATACAAATTCATTGCTCTTGATGGCTATATACAGTGATAAGTAAGAACTTACTTCGATCTGGATGACTCATCACTATTTTTGTATTGTATAATTGTATGATGTTGAATCTTACATCGTTGAATTCACAAGAGGATGAACTATCATACTATGCAAGAAACAAAGCTCTGACTGTGACTGAGTTTTTGGCGCTGGTCGGGTATGTACCCGATGTGGCTTTGACGATGAATGTGTTGAATTAATCTTTCACCAAAATTTGTCTGAAAAAATCTTGTGCCAAACGTGAATGAATAATATTATAAGACAAATTCGTCCGAGGCAGAACATTGAATCTTATATAACCATATTCTACAGGGTGTATTATTATGATCCGACAACACAAAACACATTGAAACAAAATATATACAATAATAATCATCATCATTGAACAACACTGTATGTTAAAGTTATCAACTTATAAAAGACTCACTCTTAGTATGCGGCCGAATTGTACTCCTTTCTTGTTGCCGATGTCGAAATTCCCTCCTCATTTGCATATTCATGTAGGGGGGGGGGGCATTATGAGATAATATGATTGCATCATAAGTGGTTAGCCCCGATTTGCTGTCGAAATGAACGGAAGTTGGAATCCGATATTTCATTGCAGAAATTGAGACATCGTATACATCTCTAAGCACGAGGAAGTTACATGGGTTGCTTGCTTTGTAGCTCTGTTGTTTTATGTAATGTTATATATGTACTATGCTATACATGTACATGTATAAGATAGCATCACATTAGGTAAGGCATCAAAACATACTCACAGGATCCTATATCACAACACTAAACATATTGTCTACCCCAACCCAGGAGGGCATAGGGCAGAGATGCACACAAGAATTCAGACGAACACCTCAAGCTCCAAATGCGTTGTTTATTAATTAGCAGAGGAGCATACCTGATACAAGTAGTAATTACGCTAAAGAAAATGGTGAAAGATAATTCGATTGCTAGGTTGTCGCACACATGTGATCTTATCTCCTTCTGGCACAAGACCGCGATTGGCCGCGATGGTGCAGGGGTGACGACAAAGGGTCGTGGTTCGTTCCCTGTTAGGCAACTCGCTGGGTTCGGATTTTGGGGCCGGAAAACTCGTGTATCCCACAGCCTGACGCATTGCACAGAATTTCAATATGAGGTACCTAGTAGGACAAAAGTGAGGGCTATTAACAAGGAAGCACCACTTCCGGAGCCTGTGGAAGGCATGTGGTTATAAAATAGGGAGAATCCTCCCCCGTCAAGCCGTCCGCACCCCCCGGAGAAAACAGCTGGCTTTATTAAATAAATTTCGAACAGCATGTACAATGCTACAAGAATACGACTCACCAACAACCAGACAAGGATTATGATAATTGGCCGGCCGAGTGCCTTAGAGGATGATGTATTAGTACTAGATGTGTGTCCGATCGAGAGGGCAGATGCTCGCGAGGTCATTTCGATATGAGCAATTGCAATTAAAAGCCGTACACATGCTTTCAATGCTTAAGGAATTGCTCTTATTCGTAACAGACTGATCGTATCAGGATGGTCAGAGGCCACTCTGGCTTCATTTCACCAAAGGAACTATAAAAACTCCACCCCTAACAGCCAACTACTGTATGTTGGTGATTTTGGAGAGTTATAACAATTCAATTGTCCATTCAATTTTTGACCAACCAATTGAAACCTAAGTGACAAGCCCACAAAATGTGTCTTCAACCGGTGCGGAGAGTCTCTTGCAAATAAGACTCCAAGAATACCTAAATTCCAGCTACACTCATACACCAAAAATGGTCACAAATTCACCGCGCCAAAGAGCAACACAAGACGCACCAATATCCTGGTATCCACTACTCTACTTGGTCGCACTGCATGGCCACAGATGGCCAAGGCTCGGTAGCATTCAATATGCTTATTTTCTGGGCTTGGAGGGATTTCGCGGGAAGACAAGCCTTCCGCTGCTTCAACACCTACTGCCACCTGCGGCCCCATTGTGCACGATTCATTCACTGATTATCAGATACACCTGAGGACTATAATATGCATTTTATTTCTGCTTACTCCACTTTGAAGAACTCAGTTGTCTAGCGCTGGAAATTCTCCTTGACAGCTGGCCTTCAGTGAGGCACATTGTTTTAACACCCGTGTCGTTTACATCTCAAAATACACTCGCCTCTCCGGGAGCCGGCGATTAAACCGATTTGAACAGCAACGGACTAAGTGAAGAAAAGGGCGATTTAAGTTCATTTGAATTTTAGGAACAATGATGCGTTGAGCAACACTCATCAAATGTGAGTCCTCGAGGTCCCTGGTTGTCTGTTGTGACGAGAAAAAAATCAAATGAGCGTGGAAAAAATGATGCACCGTGGTGAGACCAATATGCGTATCTAAGCAGCCATGGCATGGATACAAACGGATCTACTTTGAAGATCAATCGTCTACCGGTTTAACATGGAATCCCCTAATTGGAGCATGTGAAGGATTATCTCCTGTACCGCCGGTAATTGGATCTGGACCTAAACTGATTCATGTCAGTTCGTGCCGCGTAATATCGAATCTCGAATTTGCATACCTTGCCCCCCCCCTTCCCCGCCATCCCAGAGGGTCAAACACACTCTTAACTGCCATTCAAATCGCCATATCCGTTGAATAATAATGATATAGATATCACAAGAACCAGCATGCAACTCGCAGTACGTGTTAGTGTCAGTGAGCCCAAGCACAAATCGATCCCCACTCACGAGTCATATACTCTCCACATTGAATCGGCAGCACCGGTAGGCAATGTGCACTGCCTTAATTGCGTCGCTAATTGAATGGTGCACCTGGTAGCTTAAAGCATTGTGTCTCTGCGTATCCAATTACGCCAACAGCCTGAGCCCAACATGACATCCTATTTCTCATCGTTGCGACTTATGAGGAGGGCCCGAGGCAGCATCGAAGGGTATGCTTGCGTGGTTCGTGGTGAGGCACGCTATTCATTAACACACGCTGAATAGCCGAGTTGCATGCTTATAGCAATTCTCAGGGAAACACAACATCTGACACCACACCAAAGAGATGAATTTATAAGGGAATAGAAATCTTTTATACTCGCATATCTAAATGGTGTGCCTTGTACCACACACATACCTATTGTGCCTGCAGCATTTCCCCCCAAAACAGATCTCACAGAAGTTGATAAGCCCCATTCATGATTTGTGGACAGGATGAAGGAGACAAAAAAACAATGGTTGTCCCTTTTCCAGTCCTACGGTCAATTTTTGCCGTGGCGTGTTTCAGTTATTTTAAATGATTAAGCCAAGCAGCAGCGCCTACACACAATTATCAAGGCTGTATAACGGGAAATACATTCTTTTGCCAAGGAGCCCAAAATAACTGCACAATTCATGTCGCAAAACTGCATGAGGCGTATGACGGAGTAATACAATGTATGTAAGAATGGTAATCTGCGCAAAAGCGGCCATTGCGCCGTTTTATTAATTCGACCTCGAGATTGTGGTCCGAGTATAAGTATGCCTAGTTCTTGAGATGGTCATTCTATGCCGCTGGATGTCAACTAGTGAATTACAGTAAAACCTCGATGTGTCGAAGTTCGTGGGGTTAGCTCAAATACTTCGACTCAAGGATAATTCGAGGGACAGATAAAGGCCGTTATGATAGGACCGTTATGATTCCAAACCGTGCTCTGACGTTATGATTAACTACATGCGTTATGAATTCATAAACTATGAACAGTGATTTTAATTAACAAATATTTAGCCACCCAGTGGTAGCTTTGAATTCAGAATGACCCAGATCGGCAGCCAGTTTCAGAGCTTTAGCTTGGATGAAGGGTCCTGAGAGGGGGATCTTCTCTGCTCGAGCAGCCTTAAACCACGATGTTACGTCTGGATATTCGCAGAGGCGAGCTCTTTTTCGATCAGAACCGATCTCCCAGTACTGTGTTTTTATATTCTTCGCATTCTTCATCCACGTTGAAAGTGTGTTGGCAGGAATGCCGAACTTGTCTGCGATCGCTTTTTTCTTCAACACCCCCTTCTCCACCTCGGATATGGCCTGGAACTTTGTCTCAAGCGTCTTCACGTCGAGCTTGCGTTTTGTAGCCATAGCGATGCTGATGAACTGATGATGCTGAAGACTGATGATCGCTAAATTTATACTGTTTCACATGGAGCACAAACACACATAACAAACACCATTACCCTTTGATATTAAAGCTGTCATAAAGTTCATAATAAATCTAAGGCTGGATTTCTTTAATTAACTTTAGCTTCGAATGCACGCGGTCTTTCATTTAGTTGTCGGCAATTCATTAAAGATCATCCATCACAAGCACACCAATAACCAAAGACCCTCTATTAAGATTCTATTAAACGTCGCGAGAGTGAAGATTGCTTGAGGATCCAGTATTTGTAATGTACATGTAATGAACAATGGATGCATAAGGTACCCGCAGATGTGTTCAGGACATCTTTCGCAACGCCTTCACATTGTCTGAGATGCATTGTTTGTGAGAAGCAATTTGTCGTCGATATAATGTGAAATTCTCTGGTTCACCCGAACGATGCCCTTATCATTAATTGATACAATCGTAAGGCATTTCCTGGTACACTCCAAATATAACTAAACAAATTGGGAGTAGGAGTGGTTTGTTTTCTGTAAGTTATTATACTGAACAGCAAAAGAAACGTAACGCAACTTAAATTACCACGGCTTCGTCAATCGTGGGAATAATCAGTTGAATATTAAAACCAGTTGAAAAGTTTCCGATGACGAATTCAGTCGAAATCGACATGCGCGTCAATTTCAGTCTCCTAAGCAACTGAAAAACTAGGTTTTCACCGTAAAATCACACAAACAGAAGAGTGTCGATTTCACTTTGTGAATGAGTAATCTGTTTTCATGCTTCAATCCTTCGCCACCTTGATTTGTCGATGCCACATCTAACAGAGGCAGTGCGACGGGGGGCGGAGTGGGAAGCCATCCTCTACATAGAGATCCAGACACTCATCCAAATCTTGCTCGCAAGATGCGAGAGATGGATACACGCGATACTGAGGCCTGTTTATTTAAAATTAGTCGTGTTCATTAACTTCATTTCATTCCTAACCGATTTCAGCCATAATATTATGCTCCAGAAATGGCATTAACATTACGACTCGGTTGCTCCAATCGTCGGCTATTACGATGTTTCCAACCATTGCGTTTCTTTTGCTGCTCATACATCGCTTATTTTTCAGGAACCAGCCACCTGCACAAATTCGAAACGATCCTAGTTTACTAGACCATGCTACCAAGTTCATGATGACGCTGCAGTGTATCTGTGAAATGCTGCCGTGCCTAGATCCCCAGGCACCTTTCAGTCAGTCGTTGATGTTACTCGGTGCACGGCATGCAACTATTTCTGGTTTCAACCTGTCTTATTTTGGTATTTTTCAAAAATGCCTGCATTTGACGTGGGAACGATTTCTTCGCGAAGAGTACACCGTGGACGCCCGTGAGGTTTGGAGTATCATTTTCGAATTCGGAATCGAACGAATACGCGACGGTTATTTGCTGTACCACGAAGAAAGACCACCCATCATGGAACCAGTCGACTCTGCTCAGCAGAACACGTGATAAAAACAGTTGCAGACCAAACATAAGTACTCAAAACTATAATTCTGTATGGAGAAACTGGGTCATTCCTGGATGTTGACTGCTGTCGTGTCCAGTGGCCAAAGTCATGTTGCAATTTGTGTTTCGTTGGATTTACGTGAACAATAATGTGGCAAGGGAGTGAGGGCAATTCCTGTGTAACCCCAGATAAGAAGCCTCGGGTTGGAGTTGGCTGTCTATTCTTGAGGTTGGCTATCCATTCTTGATAAGCATTATAAATCTACTAAAAATCGAGTTGGCCCAACTAAATCGGCCCCAGTGAAAAAAACACCCAAGTCAACTTAGCCCAAGGCTTCTTCCAATTCTGATTAGAAAATATAGTCTCAGGGTAAATTGAGAATATTGCACCTGTGATGCATTCTGGGAAATCACGTGTTATTGTGGAAAACATATACGCGCTCTGTTTGGCTCGTTTGTTTGTATAATTATGAATCATATTTTGTAAACACGCAATAAGAATGACTGGTGCACATTAATTGGACCTCATTATTGTGCGATTACTCGGTCCGCGAATATGAATCGTCATGTCATAACTCACAAGTGTCACTATTTAATGACGCAGGATACAGTTTAAGGAATTTCCTTCATAATCATACAATCTTGGTACCAATTAAAAGACAATTTTCAACTCATTCTAATATTGATGAAATTCAAGCAACTCGATCAATGTTGGTTAATCAGGAAGTCATATCGTCGGAACAGTGCTTCACCTATTCCAAGCATTTTACACAAAGACACGGGATGATAATATCAGTATGAATACCTTTTATTTAAATAAATGATTCGATTTTCTTTGAGTATGAAGGTAATTCAAATGAGGTCATAAATATATTGCTTACAGTCGTTGTTTTGATCACTTGGACCCTGAATTTAAGTCGTTTGGGGGAAAAAGCGATATTACATCTACTAAGAGCGCCACTGCCTGTCATCAAAAACAACAGTGATGACGGATTACATAGTGAATTACTATATAAGTATGTAGTTGGAGTATACCACGGATGGTGCGTTTGGGAGGCCTATAATATTATCGCCAGTGACCATAGCCAAACATAGTCTGTCGGTGAAAAAATATGACCCTCATTTATAAAAATAATGAATAGAAGATAACAAATTCGTGGGTTTTTAATAAGGTAAAAAGTCAATTTGTCCATTTTTGGAAACCGGTTTGAAAAAAAAAAAAAAAAAAAAAAAAAAAATCGGCAGTTTTGTCACGGGACATAAACATGATGGGGTTTTACGGCTCCACCCAAACCATTCGGATGGTACGGGCACCAGAACAGAAGACCCGGGACCTCATATCGATAAATCCCAAGAGTTCTTTATCCTGGATACTACCATAGATAGTAGTACTCAGCGCCCGGCCTTGTTACGCAGTTGGGTAGAACTGCAGAGTTACCGAAGAATTACATTTATAACGAATTACAATTATAATTTACAATCATAACGCACGTGGCCTGATCGGGTCTCGAACCCGGGACCTCAACCCCCACGGTCGGCATAGGATTGCAGTCAGCCGGTTAAACCCACTGAGCTATTCGGTGGCACACTGACTTTAGTTAAACTCAATTGTTGAGCCAGAAATCTAGCCTCCTGTGACGTCACATTTATACTCAGGACGAAAGACTGGGATTCAACACGTCTATACAAATGAGTACTTGAGCAGGTTAAAGGTAAAATATCACTACATCAATGAGTGTTTGGGTGCTATATAGGCCTACACATGTAAACTTAAAACTTAATAACCGAAGCTTCACATTTTAATATTACATAGCATGGTACATATATGTAAATTCCAAAAATAAATATCTTACTCGGTATTTTTACACTCTAAATAACACCGTATAATTAGCAAACGTTAATCAAGTATTATTTATTATTATTTATTATTTATTTATTAAGCAGGCAAGTTCTATTAAATATACATGTACTCAGAGTATAGCTCCAAACGATCGATCGACCCTTGACAACAGACATCGCTTTTTTGAACACCAAGAAAGGATTTTCCCAGGGTCGGTATGTTTATTGACTTAAAACCGATATAACTTGCTTACCAGATGATGCAGAGAATATATTTGTTTTCCGATGATTCACCCACCCCAAATTTCAAAGTATTGTAATCACGACAAAGTGCCAGAGAAAATTGTGAAGTATTAGTTTGCGGCTGATTGTTTCACACTTCTGATTGTTTTGGATAAAAAGAAATTATTTTAGTACTTGGGAAATTTGAAGGTAAGTTAATATATTTCATTATTTAATGATTTAATAGGTGCCAATAATATACATATAATAAGATAATGGAATTACGAAGGACCCATAGCAACCAAAGGTCTTTGGGTTCGAGACACGCAGGCAAGAGAACGGATTTGTGCAGGATTCTGCGACCACCGCTGTAAAGTGATCGCACAGCGTCACATTGTTGAATCTCAACTTTCATGCTTGCTCCTCACTTGTATATTACATGTATAATACATTCTAGCGGAAACTGATTGAGGCGGGGGTGGTAATATCGGACAGGCGGTATTGCATGAGCAATCGTTTCGCCAGCTTTTAACGAGAATTCCAGTTTAATTATTCATCTGACCGGTGATTTCAGTCGATGGGTTGTGGCAGCAGCAACAGCAGCAACAGTACCCCTGTCAGGCGCTTCCATTTGCCTGCAGTGACCCCACTGTTGATTCCACACAACACGTCCGTCTACACCCCAGTGCTACCCATAACGAACCATGCCGACTTCGTGGACTCTGATGACGACCCTCCTTCCTACGAACCGCAGCTTTCACGGCACGTGAGCCACATACTGGTAGAACCCGACTCTGACGACTTTCAATTATACTCCGCCCCGTATGACGTCACGCCACCTGAGCCATCTTCGCCCCCTCCCCCCTACACCGTCCTACCTGATGACCATTGCGTCTCTGGACCATTGTGGCCCTCCATATGGAGCTCCAACCACGACGGCTCAGCATTGAGCCCTGATGAGATATCACGGCACAACCAGAACCATGCATTTAGTTACACATCATACTGGAAGGTATGGAAAGGCAAAGTGTATGACACCTGTGCCTTGTACAACCATTTTAGGCCTAAGATCGAAGCATTAATAGAACTTGATGCTTCCCTGGCAAACAAACGTTGGCGGTTGGAGAAAAACCCAAAGCACATAATCATCAATCTGCCTTCCTGTGGCATAAAGAAAGTGGAGAGAAACCATGTGATGGAAACCTATTTGGTTGCTAATCTTAGAAACATCTCGGCAACGAAAAAACAAGAGAAATGGACGCGTGACCTTAGTGAACTCAAGAACTCGCTATCAGAATCCGGTGACCAAGCTGGAAGGGATGTGAGGATAATTTGTGAACGCGAATTAAGCCGCATGCATAACAATACAACAGCAGAAGACATATCCAATGAGAGCTATTTCAGGTTGCCTTGTGGGGTACAAGATGATAACTTGAGAAAATATCTGAATAATCGGAAGACATTTAACTTCGACATTGATGAGCATGGATATGCATGGACACCACCGATCGAAAAACAGAATCTCATTGGTGACCACATCTGTTTGAAGGAGTATCTTAGAGTGTGGTTGGACAACTGGCAATGTTTTGCTCTGGCCATTGATGGCGAGGCGTCTTGGGAAGTCATCCCACTGGATATCGCGAAGAACGATCAGACGACCCAATTGCAGGAGGAGATTCACATGAGCCGCGCACAACGCTCGGATCTGTGGAATATCGACAGCATGGAACATCGGAGGGACAGCATTGCGGACTACTTTGTGTTCACGTATGGCTACGACAGATTGTACATCGCTGGCTTCCTTCAATGGTCACGGATAATGGAAATGTCTGCTATTCATTTCAAAAGACTCAGTGAGGAACATTTTTGATGCGTCTCTGTATGTGTAAATCGCAACCCAGATTATTCCAGATCTTGTTAATTATGTATTTTACTACACTACAGAAGTGCAATGAGTCATTATATAAGCGAAGCTGACGTAGGAAATAATTGGTTAAACCCCATTGACTTGTGTCAGCCAATTAATGACTATATTATGGATCGATTGAGCGAGTTATTTAATTGCTCATGGTACGTGAGTCCATATCTTCGAATTTCTGACTTAAAATTAAACCCTCATCCCACGATTATGAAATTCATCAACTATAATAATGACAAAACCTTACGTCATTGATCAGGATTCATGCCTCAAAACTCAGAACTGAGAAGTAGCATTTGCATTCACGTGAGGTGAGATCAAAGGAGCAGCACATCCTTATAGAACGCTGCTTCCGTTGAGTCCCCGGTAATCGGAAATTGATCACCGTGATCTACGAACAAAGGAGCTTTGATATCACGAACAACAAAGCTCTGAGGCCATGGCTATTTATTTAGCGTAGTATAATGAGTATCAATTGTCATGAGCTTTTACTGTAGGTACATCTATGGTTTCAGACAACAGAGCGGAATTCCAGGACGTGAAACCTGGTCAGCACGGTCAGGTCAGGTTAGGTCACAATATTATAGTCCTTTTGCATCAAGACTTGTCTTCAGACTGGAAATGCATCGATGTGGCGTCAAGGAAGTCCAGCCTATCCCAGAAGGTCCCTCAGCTGGGCCCACAAGGTTCGGGCCACGTGGGTATTCGTGATCTGATCTTTCTGACGTCACCACTCCATTTGTGCTCTGCTTCACAGTCCCAAAATGGGCCTGTGTCTTTCCCGATTGGGTGTGCAATACCGGTAGGGGGGGGGGGGGAGACGGGCTCGAGGCATTAGGAGGGGGACTGTGGGAGGCACAGTATCCTTCCAAAGTAGTTAAAAATCAAGAGGCGGACCTGTTGTGTTTGCGTTATGATTCTGTCCTTTGTGGTTCTGTCACACACAACTCCATAACGCACCGACGAGTCCAGCTCTCAACGCAAGAGGCGGAGTACGTTTCATAGAGGATTTCACAAAATTAATGTCGTGTTTGGTGCATTTCAGAAAACTTAGTATTGGAAAGGTTTGTTGTATTCACGAAAGAAGCATTATAAATATACAATATACATAATTTGTCTGCATCCGAAAGTGTATTTGGTAAACCAACATTGAGGCCACAATACTCGAAGCCATAGAAGTTCTAGAATGACTTTGCAATGTTAAAGCGCCCATTCGCAGAAGCTTGGAATTTAAGGGGAATGTTTTAGACTATTTATAGCATTAAGCATCTGCATGTCGAGTTTGAGCTGTTGTTTGGCGAAGCCTCCTTATAAATCCTGACGATCACGTGACCCCTTTAGCATTCTCGTTACTCCTTAATTTATGCTTCAACACTCATAGCGCACTAGTACAGAACTAAAATGAGAAAAACTGTAATCTGACCTCATATGAGTGTATAAGAGAGAAGGATATGTTGTCAGTTGAGGAATTAGGTAGGACTGTTAGGAGCTTTCACATGCCTGACACATGCAATCACATCATATATATTGATTTCTTTCCTACCAGTAATCAACAACAATAAATATTATACCTTAAACCTTGAATTTGTCAAGCTAACCACCAAAGCAGGGTTTTTTTATTCATAATACATAATACATATCGCAATGTCTAAATAATTCATACCGCTTAAACACTATATAACTAGTATGAAAAAGGTTTAGTGTATGCACTAGATTACGTGATATCAAAATTATAGGTTTTCAGTCCGCTTGAATATCATAAAACAAGAGGGAAACGAGAGGACCACCCCTCCCCCCCTCAAAAAAAGCACAGAAAACCTCGGAAAAGGCGAAAACAGAACAGTTGCCGGCGTCTGAAGAATTTCGAACAGACGCCAATCTAACACGTGAACCGAATGAACGTCTTGCAAATTAAAGAAAACAGAAGTGCTCCTGAATTGAAGAAGTGTTCCATGAAGCAGTCATCAGACGGAAGACAGGAGCAATATTTCACAGCTAACAGAGGCTGATCGGAATTCCCCCGAGTCCAATTTTCAAAGAAAGCTTTGAAGCGTGAAATTCGCTTGATTAGCAGCACGGACATTGATGCCCACGAGACAAACGCCGACCACTCAGAATGGAAGACTGGTTAAAAGCCCCAGTGATCTCTGAAGAGCGATCGCCACATGCATTGTTCACCTCAGCACTGGAATCCAGATTGACTATGAAGGGTATTGCAGTTATATTCAATGTATAATATGTGTGGCAATGAGTCCAAATTTGAAACCATCATGGTGAGTTATCGACCATAATATTATCTTATTTCACGTCGTTAAAAGACATAATTATAAAGAGAATTACAATAACAATTGAGCATGAGTAATAATTGAAAGTCACAGACATGAAACTTTAAAGTTTGGACAAATAACATAGATGAAAAACTGGATATTTGCATAAAGTGGAGAAATTGGTGCAATTAACTTCTTATTGCTAATCATCATTAGTTAGATTATCATATTAACATTTTTTATGACTTCATCGTGGATCAAAATCATAATTCATATTTTATGCTTTATTCTTTAGTGTGTTGGTATCTCTAAACACAAGCATAATCTAATTTAAGGAATGCCATCATTTGAAATGATAGCATCAAATGCATCTCAAAATTCTGGCAACGGTTGAATCATCGAGGGTGAGATGGGAAATAAGTTTCAAAAAACTTTTTGGGCTATTAAAGCATGACAACGGGAAATCTTTAAAAAAAAACCAAAAAAACAATTGAACATTGAGGCCATAACATTTAAACAGTGGTGCAATAAAGCGTGAATGTGTGCATGGAGGCGACTTCAGGAGCCTTCTGATACGCTCCTTCCCCAAAGTGCAAAAACGGTGAAGTGATCTATAGTCCCATAAAGGGCAGCCATAATATATGACGTTGTGCATTTGCAAAGTGTTCCTTTTTTTCTTCTTTAAGCGCAAATGTACTTCCGAGTCGTCGAGTGTCCAGCAGATAGTGCCGAAATATACTTGGTGAGGATCATTGCGTCCCAAATCTGTCCAATAATGCTGCTCAATTAGGCTTCACAGTGAGTTGGTGATATCCGATAGGGGCTTCTTTCTATTATTGGGATTAAAATCAGAATGAAGTTCAACATCGTCATCGGGGCAACAGAATTATTCTATAGCATTTTCAAGAGGTGAGCAATATGCACCTGCAGTTCATATGGACACGAACTTCTGAGCATGCTAATCATATACGGTGATGTACCAGAGGAGACATCGCTCATGAAAAGTTACTATCAAGTGCGCCGTCAACCTCGCAGGTTGTCATTTAAGCGTGTAGTGACCCGATCAAGCACCGCTTCACTGACTTTCCCTGGTCAACCGCAATGCTCGCAGTCGCTCAACGAACAACTCATCCGGTTATTCATGAACTGTGATTGAGCAGATAAATCGAGAACCAGATGGATTCTAGATTCTAAGAAATATTGTACTTCTTTTGTAAGAATATATATCGTAATTAATTAATTGATTCATTCATAATAGTATACACAAAGAAGCAGGTCACAAAAAAAAAATAAAAAAATAAATAAAAATAAATAAATAAATAAATAAATAAATAAATAAATAAATAAATAAATAAATAAATAAATAAATAAATAAATAAATAAATAAATAAATAAATAAATAAATAAATAAATAAATAAATAAATAAATAAATAAATAAATAAATAAATAAATAAATAAATAAATAAATAAATAAAATAAAAACAAAGAAAAATGTTGACAAAGCTTCCAACGTCGAATCGCTGCTTGTGATTTTTAGATATTCTTTCACTCGATAAGATTAATTTTGCTTTTGGCGCACCAAACGAACAACGTAATAATCTATTAACACATTAACAAAGGTTGGCCTGGTTTTCTCTTTTCCGCATCTTTAAACACGATATAATCCGATTGTTATATTTTATGTTCATTTCTATTTCGTACGAAGCTGCGGCCGGCTTCAATAACGGCAGCGTTATGACATTTTCTTCACAATTCCATATGTTGGCTCCATTTGTTGAGAAACTTCTATGCATTTATTGAGTATAACCCTCAGGATTCACGTCAAAGACTGATCTCGACACAATTCCACACGTGCCGTCGGATGGTACGGAGATTGACACGGCAAGTAAAGCTGAAATCCTACAAGAGAATCGTGTGTGTCGGGCAAGGATTCCTGATGGATCATTTCCGCTTGGTTTGCAGGGTGGTTTAGTGGAATATACGAGGAGTCCGCTTCAGAGATGAGGCTGTGCTGAATGATGTAAGCGATTGAAGAAGGTTCATGCTGGTCTTCTCTTCATTTCCTGATTTAAACACGAATATAAACAAAAGTGGGCGCATTTACGCGTAGATTCAATTATGTTTGATTTGTGATAAAAACAATTATGCAGTCACATTTGATTGGTCGATCTTGTTGAATTGTAATTTCACTTTGCTCTATAAGCCTTGGCTTAATTTATTTGAACCTATTTGGCAAGGTCACCATCGGTTGTTATATCCACCAATCAGCGTCCAGCAGGAGTTCAAAAGTCAAAACCATGGCGTGAATGTGTCACAAGCCAGAGACCGCCAGAATCCAATCTTTATATACATGTAATCTCTATAGCCCACAAGTTCTCAAACTAAAATAATTACGATATTTAAGAGCGGTATTTGAACTTGAATAGAGAATCTCTTGGACACAGCCTACACTTGGTCTCCGATAGAGCGGCCACTGTTTAGTCATTCGATACCATACTAGAGAGAGTCTGTAAAACCAACATTATATCTCGCCTGGATACTCCAGGAGACATCAGATTTACATTATGCCCTTCTTAGACGGCTTTGACGCTGGCTTGAGAGTCATGAGCAGCTGTTTATACTTCAAGATGAACCCCAGCATTGACAGGCAGTCAGTGCAAATTCATCAATAAAGCTCTGGCACTTCTCTCGTTTGTGGTGATTTCATAGCGACCCGCGCTATCACATTCTACAAGCGCTGTTGGGTTATCGACCTGTAGGGAATTGCCTTTATCACTAAATGTCTATAATCCATTGCATTCGCATGTACGATGCATTGTGGGTAACTGTTCATATAGAACGCCCAGGAAGCAAGGGAGTTAAGCAACGAATTAATGCCCTACACCTAGCATTTAGGACAAGTAATTAGTAATTAGCATTTAGTTAGTTTTATTTCGACCTTGTCATAGCCAGAATGGTTAAACTGAAGTGTCCAAACGATGATTGTGTAGATATTTGATGTGTTCAGGTGGCTCAGTAGCCGAATGGGTGATCAAGTATGTGACACTAATTCCACAAAATAGGCTGAAATATCTCATAAATAAATTTATAAATAAATAAATAAAAATAAATTTATTATTATTATTATGATTGCTCAGATCCTTACGGTTTAGTATGACACGAAGTCGTTGGAATTTTTTAAGACGGCTGAATGTATACCCTTCTTAGATTCGCCAGTATTCAGATCCATAGAATGCAAGGATCAGAAGAGGAGGGGGGGGGGGGTAGACCCCGCTGTCAACAAGACGTCCAGCGTGGATTCAACTGTTGTTTCATCTTTTGAGGTGGCTACATGCAAAGTAATTGGCGCATTGATATGAATTTGTATCATTTGAACAAAATCTTTAATGGTTAGTATTAATCAACCTTTATCTGGAAATGTTGCTTCTTCAGTTGTACTTTAATCGATCTCAATACATTTGAATTGGATGGGTCAACTGGTTATGTTCGCGTGTTCATGTGTTGAGATTACACGTGAGACACGACAAGAAGACCTTCATCACCAGAGATGTTATGCCGCTTGTATCGATGTCATTTCAGCCTCTTTCGGATCCTGCGAGTTCGTTAGTTTTCTTAAGAGGACAACGTCTCAATTATTAGTTTTACTCAAACGATGTGAGTCTGCCGTGCCCGAGTGTTTTACAACTTCCGCGTGACATTTGTGACAGCGTGGTAGCTTTACTTGACACAGGCCAAACTTAGTCTGCTGACGGTAGAGTCCATTGCAGTCTTATCACTCCTTTGCGTGTATGTTTCCGAGCGACATCCTGCGCTTCTTTTGTTCCAATCTTTTGTATGCTGGCAAGTAGAAAGCAATATATAGGGTGGCCTAAAATTATATCGTATGCTCCCTTTTATAATCCACGATGAGAACTTCGTTATAAAAGAAATCAGCTGAAATTTATCGAATATTATGGATGAATGATAACCTGGTATGAGTTGTCTATCTTGTTTAATCTATAGGTCCTTTATAGGAAGAAGAACTATAAAGAGCTTCCCATTATGAATGGGTTATAATATATTATGGGGTGTTAAATTGCGCAGGTGTGCAGCAAATGTCGCTAATGAGTGTGTTTCCCCAGAACGAGGCTGTCAGAAGCACGTGCAGGGTCGTTATCAGTCCGCTTTGGTTTGGCTGTGTTTAATGAGCATTATTGTGCTAATGTCAAAATGATGACTTTCTTAAACAAAGTAGAATCTTGCTCTTTTTATGGTAGCTATTAGCCAGTATATGCGAGTCTAGGCCACCCTTGCAGATTCATTGTCGAAAATATTTATGTGAAAATATGGTGCAGACATTATTGTGGTTAAAAAAATCGACATGAAGTTAATGTACGCATTTGGAACAAAATGATCAGAATAACAGCTTGATATGTTACGCTCACTAGTTGCTTCTGTACTCGGACACCTTTGTTGGTATATCTGTGATTTCCTTCATCTTCAAACCAACGAAGGAAGCATCCTCCCACGCAGCAAATAAAACCCAAAATAAACCTACATTTGATCTGATGAAAATCAACATCTTGTTAAGTGGATAAAAAGCACGAACATGACAAGAGCTTGTATAGGAAAACGAATTCCAATGTCGTGACAAATTTCAGAGCCAATGACACTGCACTAAGTGCTCTTTAGCGAGAAAACTTTTTACGCGTTTTATTGGCACAAATTATAAAATAATGAATCGTAATTGTTTTGCTGAAGTCACCACTTAGTCCAATGATTTGCAAGTTATGTGCATATCGCGTGAACAATTGCAAATTCGGCATTATAATTACAGGTAACGAAAGGTGGAGAATTATCGTGTTAACTGGCAAGGGGCGTTGCATTTTGACCTCGAGGTCATTGACAAACAATATTCTGATTTTTAGTATATGCTATGATCAAAAAGATAATTAACAAATTATGAGGCATCAAAACAGCGTGATGACGCGGAAAACGTAGGAAGGAATAATTATGATTAATGGTAATCAATTAAATTGGATATGTAACAATGGTTACAGTTTGTTTTCTATGAATATATTATATCCTGCAATTTTAATCTGTTTGTTCAATTTCAGTTATATGTCCTGTTGCTTTCTCGGCGCAATCGTTTTCAGTTTGACCTTGGTCTTCATGAATCATGACCTCCAGGATGGGCTTGTTAATGCACTCGCAAGTGTAATTACATACATGTATTTTCATAATCTATTGTGTTTCCGATAGTCAATTTCCTGTTCTCCGATGTTCATCCTATTCCCTTACAGAACTAATAGACCACTCCCTTATCCCACATAGTGCGCCGGTAACAACTTGCTTTAGGGGCTCTGAACAGGAACATTAGGGATGCTAGCAGGACAGGATGGATTGCTGCTTTTTTGTGCCAACTCAGACTCATGAATATAGCTTATGGTTGTTTTGACGCCTTCAAATTCTCGAGAGGAACATCACCTCCTGTGATATACTGTGTAGTTTGTCTTTTAGACTTCGGATCTATGTCGGAAGACCGAAGAGAACAGGTGCTCCGGTGTAGCACGTCAGAAGTGAGGGATATTCAAGGTCTACGAGTTAATTTATGTCCAAGGACAAAAACTGAATAATGACGCTTTAAATTTGCGACTTGAATGAAACTGCGGAAAATGCAACAACATGTATGTATTTCACGCAAATATCGTGAAAACTGTTGATCACAATTGACTGGTCATCACGTAGCATCGTAGCGTATGCGCCACGATAGACGTGTTATTGTTCGTATTCAGCGCATACATTAGTCACTTTGAGATGAAGCAATATTTCTATGCACTTGAATAAAGATTCAGCGACTGGCGGGTTATTTATACATTCCCTTTATGTTTTTATATAGGTCTCCGGACTCCTTGGCTTTCCCTCTCTAGTTACGGTTTAAAAAGCATAATATTTATTATTTTTATTAGACACACAGACGTCATTGAAGCTTAAAATCTTATTTAAACAATATTATCTAAAATAAACTGTAAACCAAAAGAAAGTACACTCTTTGAAATCTGTATGAACTATATACTAAAACTGTTTCAGTGCCTCCCAAAATTGATATGGACACAGAACAACCATTATTACACTTGTCAATAAAACCAGTAATAATTTCCTGTAGCGTGTATCCTTCTGGATCTCAATTTGCTGAGAAGGGGTTAAAAACCAAAAATCAAAAGTAGCACTTCCATTGGCACATCAAATTCTTTATTCAAAACAATAATCAATACGTATGGTATGTGATCCCACATGACCTCTACACATGATCAGAATACCGTTGGGCAGTAAGACCCCCCATTGATGAGGATGAGTGGAGTCTTGGCTCCACGGAATATCCTGCCCACACCCTCACCTCTACTCCACTCCAACGATCGAACTCTTGCAAACAGTTTCATGCAAGTCTTTCTCCTTTCTCCTCTACACTTTAATACACCCCATCGTTGCCATGTCCATCTCATCATCATGTACCAATACTGCCTTCTGGATCTCACAGAGGGCCGTCCAGACCAGTTTTGGCAACACGCTGCCTTAATCGTCTATTGTCTATTGTTGTTTATCCCATTAGACGAGTTATGCGTGCTGTACCAATTCCAGCGTCCATCATGCCAAGCTAGTGCACGTCCTCTTTGCATGATCCTGAGTCATGGCATTTCAAATTTTGAAGGTTGCGATTTGTGTTTCGATTGACCGGGAACACAATGACCAGGTTTGAGCATTGTTTTATCGCTTATAATAAAGCTTTAAGAAATTGACATGTTTTGCCTCCAAGCCGACTAACTCACAACGGATTATTTTTTCGTTATGATGTTAGCCTATTCATGTGAGTGCGAACTCAGGCAATAGCCTGCCGAAGCATTCATGATTGTTTGACCAATTAGTATGATAAATCCCCAAAATAAAAATGGTATTTTCTTTTGGCTGCCTGTTTATCTTAACAATACAAATAAACCCTTGAGCGAAAACCCCTATACTTTTATACTTTTATGATTATTAATAATAAATCATACTCATCTTCCAGTGTATCCAGAAAATGAATGAGAAAATGTAAGAAAAATGAATTATATTTATGAAGCGCGTCATAAATTCTAAGTACTAATTTGCTCAGCTGCAATTCATAATTATTGCGTTTGCTGCATAGAGATTTCAATAAGAACGAATGATTAGTTCGGCTTCGACTTTAAAATACGCCACCATAGTTTCAAATCCAGACAAACATTTGAAATTTACCCTCGATTTTGGGAGAAGAAGAAGAAAAATGATAATCGAAGAAACAGAATGGCGTGAATTGCGGTTAAGAATCTGAGCATGCGCAGTGAGTACCATTAGCTTACCAAGCGGGCAACAGGCCAATCGATAGAGTGAGGGCAAGCCCAGACAAAGCCCTGTCACTGAAGACCCATTTGTGCCCTAACAAACCAGCTGTAGTGATTGTTGGCAAAAAGTGAGTTGATTGGTTGGTCTTGTTAGCAATCAAATAAAGTTCCTTTTTTTTTCCAAGCAAAAATTCTATCCATATAAACCTTGGTTTTACTTTTAATAAAGAACGGGCTAAGAATAGGCGGAATATCATGCCTTGAATAGGTAATGGATACCCAATCTGGGGTATAATAATTGAAATATTATTCCACATTATACCCTTAAATTTATCTGTGCATGAACCTTTTAGATGTTCTCTTTGCCCAGATCCAACCTGCTATGACGTCTGTGAAAGCGTACGTTAATTAAGTACGTTAATTAAGCGTACGTTAATTAAGTACGTTAATTAAGCGTACGTTAATTAGCCCGCGTACACCTGGCGTAATTATCAAAAGATAACGATGCTAATTCGAGCTCAAACCTAGATTGCGTTTTTTCACTTTTATGTTTAAGATGATACAACTGAGCTCAGACGCTAACTAACTATAGCTTATCTAAATTATCAAAATCGTCTTCATGAGAAATAAATTCGATATTGCCCTATTCTTACTTCAAGCCATGTCCAACTAATACGGTACATGTACTTACATGCTAGTTCCGCTAACTAACTAACTAAGGGTAACTAACTAACTAACTAAGGGTAGGTAACTTACTATACGTACGCACCCAAGTACAGACTTTTAGGTTGGAACTTAATTAGAATGCAAAAATGTTTTTATATTAATTACTCGATTGCTTGATTGATAGCGTTTAAGGACGTTTGTGGATATCTCAAAAAAAAGTATAATTGTATTTATTAATTCGGCGAACGATCAAGCACTTCAATACGTGATAACTTGTAAATGCATCAAAGAGCGTCCCCCACCCACTCTTCTCCATTAGCACGGGAGAGCAATTATTGAGCAATTGCGCATGCAGCACGTACATGTAGTATCCGAGAAGTGGAAAACAGCCTCCTGCAGTGAAACAGCGGTTTGAGTGGTGTCCATTTCATCATTTGCAACGAGAGAAGAAGCAGAAGAATAAGCCTCGCTAGGCTTCCACTTGTTTGGGATTCACATAAGATCAGAATAATAGGGAATGGGGAAGCAGGCTCGTGTTCCCTAAATGAGGAGTAGAAGGAAGGGAAATCTGCTGTAGGGTCTTCAGCTTGTCACGGCACTGCTGACGGGCGGCGGCTTTACAAACTGTTCCATGCAAATATAAGCCAATTGCACCCACACGCTTCCTGCTCTCTCGTCAATCTCATCCATCCACCGTTTGGTTGTCCTGACACTACTTTCCGCTTCTTGGTCTCCGATTCATTGGGTTCTCTTTCTTTTTTCTCCCTTCTGATTTTTGACCTTTTTGGCCCTTTTTTTCTTCTGGTCAGATGTCTTGCGCATTGGCCTCTTTATCATTGCGCCATTTACTCTTCCGCACTGACGATGTCTTTAACTTTGGTCTTGGATCAGATTACTGAGATTCTAGCTTTGTAAATATTTTCACACATTTTCGAAGTCTCTTTGGTTTGTGTTCTTGGATTATTTCATAAGTGGCGATGAATTTGCTCCATATAATTTATGTCATTAATTGGTGGTTAAATGGCCGTAACCACTTTATCTTCGATCATTTACATCGGGGCGCTGTACAAAATATTAATATTCGGTCTGTCTGGTCGGTGTCCCTGAATGCATGGGTATAACTCACACTAAATGTTAATTAAAGCAGCATTCAAATGAACACACATACATGTAATATATATATTGATGGTAATAGTCATACGACGCCAGGAGGTGTGAATCGTTAGAACATTTAACTTGTCTCTAGTATGGACCATCGGGGGCCAGTATCAGGATCCTTTCAATGCCTCTGAGACTGAAGATCAGACACTTGACATTAGACACAGCTTCATGTCTTCATATATTCTAAGCAGTCAATTAATTCCGTCTTTTTTATCTGTATCGAGTTGCACGTAACTCGTGCAAGTCTTTTGACCTTTGTTGAGTTCTAACGCATGTACAGCATTAAACAGTGCTTCCAGAGTCAATTAAACCTCCAATATAAGCGCGATCAAAACCAAACCAGGACATATTTGAGTCTTTAAATGCACAATTATAGCAGATCACCATGGGCAGTGTCTTCTGCCTCGTGATCTGAACAAACGGCAAAGATACGTTTGGGGAGAACCCCTGTTGATTTCGACAACCTGTCTTATCAACTTACTGATACGAACTTGAAATGACATAATTTTAAACAGTCTGCCAGCTATAAAACGTACTTGTACCCCAAGCCGAATGAAGTGCGATTGTTTCCTCACGGCAGACAGCAGTAAACGGGAAAGTGCGTGATTTATTTTATTGGTGATCGCAACGACCTATTTGCTGCGCAGAGTGATTTAGACAATTGCCGAGAATAGAGTAAAAAATGGGTATAATTCTATGGCCGCACAATATCTCCCCTCCACTAATCCCAGCTATTACTTGACACATTTATCGCATTATTTGGGCGCCGTGGAATCTATATAGTCGTGATGTCATTCTATATTTTGTTTGACTCCACATTTATGTATACAGAAATTACGTGACATCACAATAAGTGTCCCTGGTTCCAAAACTGTCATAAAATTTGCAGGGGATTTGCTCTGTAGATTGTACACTAAATTATTAGTCTGATTAAATGTTACGTATAGTTGTAACTTAAGGGTTGCGATTTTTCCCATTCTGAAACTTTTTTTATCAATTATTTCGGTGTAACTCGAGCTGAATAATTATAGCAAAATAATAACCAATTTATAACTTGACAAATTAACAGGATCCCCACTGCATGTGCCCTATTGCGCGTACTCTACGTTCAATCTGCATTGTCTCGACATCACGGTCTCAAAATCGCATTTAATATCATCGGTCTTTGAACCCTCACCAATTGCCTGTGGGTTCCAGGTAATGGAATGAAATTGACAGCTTCAACACCACGTACTCAAACCGAAATTTTAAATTTCAAAGTAACATTCTCAAAAATTAAATCAAAGCATTATAAAAAATTTGTGCTTTTCGTATTTCCCAGTCTCATGAATGTAGGGTAGATAAATTCCCCTTCCTTCGGCTGGGAATTCCACCAGGACTGCCATTTCCTCAGCCGGGTCAAATAAAAATGCATAAAACATAAGCCAGCTTGCTTGCTAATAATTCACAACGCGCCATGCACATACTATTTGCGTGCGGTCCGGGCGTGCGGAGAAATTCCAACTTGCTCGTAATTATGTACGCAAGTAGCCAACTTTGATCAGGATGCACCACTAGCCACAAACTTAATATGGAGACGAGCTTATTTCCTGTATACATGATCAGACTTCGCTCATGAGAATTGGTCATCGAGTGTCGCAAATTTCCTTTTGCGCCAACCGTTGCCATGGTAACCCTGTCATTTGTTCACTTTCGGCGCAGCAAATGAGCAAATTAAAATTTTTCCAGGAAATTAGGGTTCGGTTTTATCCTCCCTTGATCTTAACTCGGATTACAGTGTATAGTATGGGTTTTATATCAGATAGAGGTTTATTTTATATTTCTTTCGAAACTGCAAGAAACTGCAAGCTTGGCCTTTTGACCATTTTTCACAGTGGGCCGGATACAGGCCAATGTTAGATCTTGTTCGTCTCCATATTATGCCACTATATAGCAACGTCTCTTTTTGCTGACTCGTCAGTTATTTGCTTTCAATCGAATTCGTCAAAATAAGGAAACATATTCCCTGCCGTATGTAACTATGTTGTATGTGAATGACGTAAGGCATCCACGCTACAATGGAAGGAAGAAGGGATGGTTCTGTTCATTCTTGATGGTGCAGTAGCCCTTTGATAAATACAACTCCCACCCCTGTATGTAGTATGTCGTTGTAAACAAGTTGTATACAAGTTATTCGTTGCGTTCAATTCATTGCATTGAGCGCGTTATGTAATACATATTAATAGCAGCACGCGGAAGGTTCCATTCACAACATCTTATTGAAGCTTGAGCAAAGAATGTGGTGAGTTTTCAAAGAGCTTATTTGATTGACCATAGAATTTGGACTGAAACAGGTCTACGTGATGTTGTTGAAGCTGGTAAAAAATATTTAGAGGTACTTGTCTTTTAGGATATAACTTCTATTAATCTCTGGTGTTCTTCTTTGAACAGAGGTGTAATATTGAAGGTTTTGTTCATGTCCTCCTGTCAAGTTTTTCTTGTTTGTTTGTTCTTTGTTTTTCTTGTGAACGAAATAACTCTATATACGTGTATGCATAAATTTAAAAAAAAACAACAACAAAAAAAAAACCAAAAAAAAACAACGCTTTTGAATAACAACAAATTCAATGTATTTTTGACAAGACTGCGCATGGTACAAACAAAAAATGAAATCTCTATTTTCAACTTGCTGTTCCACATCATTCTCCTTGACACATGACAACTCACAAACCCTCGTCCGAGATAGATTGGACTTTGAATTGATAAATCGTGTAAAGCAATGTCAGATCGTCTCGGATGACAGACAGCTTAACAGCATTGTCCATTACCTTCTATAGAGAGATTGATTACAACAGAAGCAAGCAGTAAACTGAAGCTGGACGATGATTGTACATTTAATTAGTTTTTTTAGGGTTTTTTGTTTGTTTGTTATTTCATAGAAACACTGAGCCACCAGTCGGCTCAAGGCCTATATATCTTTCGTCAATGGTCTATTCGTCTCCATTTCGGTTAAGGCCGTGCTGTTCCTGTTCGACTGTAATTGAAACATCTTAGACGCTTCCGAGTATTCGCCACCGCTGAAATACGACCTTGACGGACGACACCAACAGAATATATACCTGTTGTAGTACCTGCGAAATTGGTCACTCAGAACGTACAAAGCTAGCGGGTTGACGCACGAGTTGATGAAAGAAAAACAGAATCCTATGATTTTGAAGACATGCCAAAAGATGGTGAATGTTCCATTGATTTCAAAGTGATACCAGAATAAATAAACATGCCTGGGCAGCCAACAGACCACAAACACTACAACAAACAGCAACACAAGGCGGGCGACCTTTTTGCGAGCCTCCGTTTGCTTTGTGGCTGCAACTCGCACTCCTCCGTAGCGAGGCGTTTCGCCTGGGATGTGCTTCCCGCTCAGTACTAAGATACGAGCCATTGAGACGTAAAACGAGCCGATGATTAGCAATGGAATGGCAAAGTAGATCAAGAAGCGGAAAATCACATGGAACTTTTGGTACCACTTCCCCCATGAGCTTGGGTAGGGTGAACACAATTGAAGATTGTAGTTTGCGGTAAAAGTATGAGCAGCAACGGCTTCGAGAGAGGCCAGCATGGCGGACACCACCCAGATCATAGCTGCAATTCCCATCGTACGCCACATGGATCCTCCGCGGTGCCTGGTCATCGGATGGACAATGGCCATGTAGCGATCCCCGCTCAAGGCGACCAGAGTGAACACAGAGATTCCCAGAGACAATGTCTGTAAAGATTCGTTGAGTTTGCACATAGCTGCTCCGTATTTCCATTCATCGAAGATGTAAAACGTCGCACTGACCGGCACAGACACCAGGATCAAAAGAAGATCCCCCATCGCCAGGGAAACTAAAAATATATTCGGTATGTTCCTCATGTTTTTGTTTTTGATCACCGTCAATATCAGCGTTCCATTTCCTACGATGCCGACGATGAAGATGAAAGCGAAGATGATGGGCACTAGGTACGCCTCTGGTTTCATTGGGAACTTGGTCCACATTGGGGATGAGAAATTCGCACTTGCGTTTGAGGCATTGAAGTTGTCCATGTCGTCAGCGTTGCAGGCTGGTGGAGTCGTTCGCGATCACTGTGAGCGCGCGGCGGAGATGCTCTGCTTATAGCTTGCAATCAACGCGGGATTCCCGGTCGTCGCTTGGCACAGAGCGAGGGGAGAGAGCTTTGACTCCCATATGCGCCTCCACCGTATAATACTGCAATAAAGTCCATGACTTGGTCTCAGTGTCAAGGAAATTGACGTGCTTAACATGCATAGGTACACTCCCCAGGCGAAGGTGGCTTCAATTGTCCAGTTCCGGGGATTTTTTCCCGACGGTAAATTTGTTTTAGGAAATCTTTTTTGATGTGTAACATCATTACCGAAACCTAACTCTCTCTTTAAATCAATTATTCGAAGAAAGTTGAAAGGAAAGTAACCCCCGTCTCCTCCCCTCTCTATCTCTACTACCTCCCACCCCCGGGGAAGAGGAAAATATCGATTCTTCCCTTCTCGTTAGAGAAAATTTTGTTTCTCGACACGGAGTGTTGAAGGTTCGCCACTCTCGCAAAATCTCGTGGGATTACAAGAGGAGGTCATTGTGATGAAGAGAATTGCTCTTTAGCTGGCAAGGATTGCAGCCTTTGTTGTGCCACAACGAGCCAATAATCTAATGTTATTCTGACAAATGAAATTTGTGACGCATAGAAACTTATCAGAAAGCAACTGAAAGTATTGGATATCGCTGTAAAGGGTAGGATCTATGGATCCGCAGACGATGCCTGCAGCAGACAGAATCTGCTTTTCCATTATAGCAGCCGATGATATGCTGACGAGTCAAGAAGTGATTTTTATATGAGGGGCGAGCTGACGACATCGACATCGTGAATATCATACACTGCTGATGACAGCGCCAACCATCACTAAGGCCTCTATGATAGAAACGCGAGATCCGTCAATAGAATTCATGTTATATAGGGAATTAATACATAAGACTATATTTCCCAAATCGATTACGCATGCGCTCGATCGTGCTGAGTTAATTATGGGATTGTTGACAACGCATGCGCCAACGAGCTTTTAATTGTTGCTATACAACAACGCCTGAATATCACCGCTAAATAAAAACGCGAAAGTATCGCTGAATATACCTCGGCAGGCTGGAAAGCAATTATGATCCAATCGCGAAATTTAATGGGTTTTTTTTTTCTCTCTCTCTCTCTCTCATAATCATAACAAAATCGCTTGTCCGCAATTTCAAAGCGAGTGGACAAACGGACAATATCGAGCAGCACGGGATTTCTGCAGTCATTAATTCTGATGCGTACCTTCGTTGACCCTTTTCTCGATCACTCTTCCAATATACCTGTGGCAATGGCTAAAAGTGCCGTTGAACTTTAACCTGTTCAGGCCATCTGTACCATGGAGGTATAGCGTTTTATTCAGCGTTATGAAGCTCTGACGCAATTCTGTAATAAATAGATGTTTTAATTATATTTCACCTGAATTTCATTTTCATAACGATCTCCTCGCCCTAATTTAGCTGAAACGCCTCGCTATTGCGCTCGCTATACAGGGTGATTCAAAGGTACGTGTATAAATGTAATTTTATCTGGGTCACTTAAAAGAATGAGGAACTGGTTATAGGACTCAAACAATACGCCAGAGACCTCATATATAGGTGTGTTTGTGCACCCAGCAAATGCTTCCCTTAATCACTAAGGGTAACTAGTGAGTCCCGGGTGTTGCATCACAGGAGTCTTAGACTGCAAGCACAGAAAGAGAGATATGAACCAACGGTCTTTCCAGGTGGATATATTCTTATTTTTCAATTAGCTTTCAGAAATGGAAACCGAAATCCATTTTCATTATGAAGATGCCCATGAAACCCATGTTTCCTCATGAACAGAATTGTTTATTCCCTCTCCCAAGGCTGTGTCCGCCTGTGACGTGGGCCTTGTAATTATGTGCTTTCCCCGATATCCCACGATATTCCAACTGCATTTTGTACCTGTATTTATACCCTGTATTGTCACTAGATGTTCACGACAGGATAGATGGGCGTTTCTTGACAGAGAAAAGTTGCTTCACACGTAGCGCAATCCGGAGGCTTAGCGCCGAACACGGCCAGAATTCGGTCATCAAAACAAGCATTCTTGCTTCTGACCTCCCTTACGTCAAATCGATGTATACACCAGTGGTTTCCCCTAAAGATATCCCCTGGACCAACTTCTAAATTCAATTAAATGTACCATTAAAAATGTACGCTTAATTAATTACAAGCGGTTAAGGATATCAATACGTAATAACATGAGCAAGGATTTCGCAACTGACATCCGATATAATTGTCATTGCTTTTTTTGTGTTTACCAAGTATTGACTTGTTATAGTAATGCAGCGAACAAATTAAATCAAATTAGGCTTGAAATCTACACATGATATTCACAAATAAGATTAGATAATGTATATAAAAAAAATATTTGACCATGAAACCATAACATTAAAGTTCACCTTCTCAGTACATTCAAGTTGACAACCAAAAGTTGACAAGCAAAGTTGACAAGTTGACAAGCAAAGGTCCAACACACAAAAGAGACCTAGAATATGTCACGGGGAAATCGAGGAGGGGGTGCGGCACTCCGGAATAGCTACCGGGTTTAATCACCGCAATGAATACACATTGTCAAAATCCACACCCACAAAATAAGACAAGAAAACCCTTCCATAAATAACGCACTTGCAAGAGATTCCATTGAAGGAGATCATTTGGAGATCATCACCTGAAGCCTAAGCACCTCAGCGGACTGATCCGCTCATCTGCATCGTGAATGGGCAGTGCTGTATAGAGCAATCATGCGGATAAAACCAACTTGAGATGGGTAATGGCCACCCCCTTGTGGCAACGTGGCAAGGGAAGCCAGATTCAGCACGCGAGCGATGAGTGGCAAAAAAGGCCAGGCTATCGAGAAAACGAAGCAAAATGGAAGTGTCCACGGAGCGCATACTTTTCAATCTCCCCAATGCGCCTGCCAGAAGACAGAGACAGTTGGAAGTGGCGCTGTTCTTTTAGTGAACGATTGCTGTCTATTATCATTCATTTGATCCCTCCTACAAAACGACAGTCATGTGTGATGTAAAAGCAATCGTGCTGATACCATGCCGCCTTCGGGTGTTCGAAGCAGCAGTTCCTCTGGGCTACTTGAGATAAGTGATTAATAGTAGGCGTACGAACACTCCCGAATGAGACATTCAAACGTCATCCGATGCGGTTGGAATTTCAACCGTCGACTGCCCATTAAGAAGGATCTCTGGGGACGCATCGGTGATAGCAGTGGAACTCCGGTCTTCCCATCTGACACCACAGAAGTTGGCGGTCAGAAGCAGCTGTAGAACCCCGGTAACGGCCGCCTTATCCATTATGTCAAGATGACCTCCTGCTCAGGTCATGTATGCAGCGTTGGCCAAGACCGAGAAGCATTTGTGCTACCGGGAATCACGAATCAGAATTATACGTCATGAACATAATCTTCCCCTTGTGCAATCTCTTGACCGATTACGTGACCCCAAACCGGATTATAATTGTATGATTCCTTTTCTCCTCACAGGTCAAATCGGCATGTCTCACCTCAGAAATAAGCCTTCCAATGTGAGATTATTCCATCATTACGGTGGAAAATAATCGTTTCTTAGATATCATTCATTAGTGCATTTAATTAGCGCTTGGTCATTTTAGCAATATGACAGAGCTCACCATAATATAAGCATGCTTACTTACTTACTAGCTTGGCTTGAGGGAATGGAACACTCAAGATCATTGAAGCTCATTGTGTCTCCCAATCCTTCTATTTGTGTGTTCTATTTGTGTGCTTCCTATATTGCTCCTTGCGCTAAGCAAGCAGCACGATTTCTCCGATTTGGTTCTAAATTATCTGACCGGAAGTTGAAGTCAAATTAAGGTCTTGCGCACTGAGATGTTTCGCACCGCCATGACATGACATGATGACATGACATGACATGATGGGGTTTTACGGCTCCACCCAAACCATTCGTCAGAACAGAAGGCCCGGGACCGGGGTTTCCCCCTACTTTTATTGATAAATCCCTAGGGTTCTTTATCCTGCATACCACCATAGACAGTAGTGCACAGCGCCGGCCTTGTTACAAGAATCACAATTATAACAAAATACAATTATAATTCACAATCATAACGCCCGTGGTCTTATCGGGTCTCGAACCCGGGACCTCGACCGCCACGGTTGGCATAGGATTGCAGTCAGCCGGTCAAACCCACTGAGCTATTCGGTGTCCCATCTCGGCGGTGTTCGATTGATGTTAGACCGCCTATAAGACGGAAATTCCCCGACCGGAAACTATCATTAAATTTATATCAAATTTCGAATTTATTCATCCGCTAAGTGAAGCCTTTAATCCAGGGACCTCTTCGGCCTCTGCCCCACCAAATTTAAGATTGCCAGTCACGTAAAAAAAGATACCCTTTGACCTCTGTCTCTGTTAAGGTTAATCATCCGAGGCCGTTAATTCAGTGCATGGATCAATCCTCTCTCCTTGAAAGATAAAGGCTCAGAATGGAGAAGTGTTCGGAAGTGATTACCAGAGTTGACGACAGTGAAAGATCAAAGATGAATCCACAAGGCAACCAACAAGATGAACTTAAAACCCCAAAGAGTATCAAGAGGTCTCGGAGGAGCTAAAGGGAGGCCTTAGAGGATATCACCTTCCTTAAACCGCATGTTATATGCACTTATTGAGCGTGCTAAATTTACTGACTGGCTGTTTCTTTTGTTCACTCCGGTTTTTGGTTGATTGTGTTACATTTAATGCGTAATGAGTTTTTCTCCATATTTGCATTGAGTGGAGTGTTATGAAGAAATACGACGACAAAAGGACTTTCATTTTCTGCGCTTATGGTTGGTAGCATTTGATGTGGCTCCGTTGTACGATATTTAATACGCACATTATAACGCTAACGAGAAACTGTGGTTGCACTGCTTTGCATGTAAGTTATGTGCCCATAAATCGCCGTAAATCGTCACTGAATTTGACATGACACAACAACTGAATGACGCGCTGCATCGCGCACGAAGGAGTTCTAGGGCGACAAAGGACCTGGACTAGCTCCGAAATCGAGCGATCATTCTTTGCAGGCATTGGAGAATGCTTGTGAGGCTATAATACTTGTAGGTCTAAAGAAATTGTGACTGGCCTTTGAACCCTAAATTCAGCGACGCAACAAGGCTGTCACAAACTGATGTGTCCACGTGACGTATACTATGGTCACGTGAGCACTAAATTCAATTTCCAATTCTTTAAATGAAACGAATCAACGATGCATGGTTATTATTATAAATGATTTATACTCTTGACTGCACGTCCCACGCTCCCCATCGACTGGATATACTCGCATGCATTTCGACAGGGCCGTTAATTTCTTTAAATTCCATATAGGCTCCCAGAGGCTCACATTGCTTCCAAACTCGGATGATATGATCAGAAGATCTTTGTGTATATTATTATATGCATTGTACGGAACGGAGGCAGTGATGCAATAAAGGATAATTCTATTGGATAATCAGGTGTAATGATATGCATAAAAGACATTAAGAACTTCTTGAATTTGGGCAAAAGCCCCTGTGAATTCACACGTCCGCTGATGACTACAATGTCCAAATTAAGCCAAATTCTGGTCTTCGTTCTACTTCGGGTATCTTAACGAGGTCGCCTGGACATAGCAAAATGCCCAGTTATTGATATCCATGAATAGATAGACAGTGAAAAGGTTTGAATTTCCTGACAGTGCGCAAATTGTACACACACGCATTGGATCTCTGATCGTATCAGAACTACTAAGCAATCATGAGACCTTAAAATCTCGCAATCATGTTATTTTTTATAGACTATATTAAACTGAAATTCGGTTTATTCCACATTCATAAAGTCAGACAGTCGGTTGTTCTGACCTTCAGACAGGAACGTCTTCCGGAAGGTCATTTCCGCGCGGGATTGAATTACTAGCGCATTAATTGTTACGGAAGCCTCAAACAAAACAGCAGCCAGACAAATGGATATTTGCCTAGCGATGTTCTGTAAATGTATTCTGCTATTGTCAAATGTAATCATCATAGCCCTAAGTAGTCACTAAGCTACCTGTCTAGGTACAAACAATATATGTATAGACGCCTATGCATTTCTTTCATGACATTAATATGAATCTGATAACATGGACGCGCGTGTGTACATCATTCATAACACAAATCATCACCAATAGTGAATCCTTTTTTTTTTTTAGTTTCATCTGACACCATGCATGTGATAATTATACGGTGTCAGATAACTATGACTTATGAGCACAGCTTATTTCGAGTTATCGTGAGCCGATTCAACGGAACTTATTACAATGTACTTTCATATTCAGCCCCTTGGTCGGAAAAGTTTTCCCAAGTTCCAGATTCTACATTATCATTATTGTAATGTATACATAAATAGTGCAAGTATCCCATTAATTACGCGATATGTTGTTGTTAGTGAGTTTTTGTTAGATTTTTTTTTCTTGGATGGGTGGGGGGGGGGGTCGATCTCTACTTATATTTCCTAGTATTCACCATCATTTTCTTTCATTGACACGTAAATTATGAGCGCTTGCTACGATGCTTCATGAGTGTTGTTGGTTAAAGGAGAGCCCAATGAATAATGTTGTCCAGGTGCGTTCGACTGGCGACAGCACTTCAAAGACGCCGAGGAAATGAGAAATGCCGAGATCGTTATTGATAAGACAAAACGCTTGATGAAAGTGGCATCAGCTTTCCTAGAAAAGCGACGTTTGACTGCCATAAGAGAGTGACAAGTCAGTATAAGGTGAAACTCAAACGTCCGACGCTCAATATATGCTTTTACCTGAGTCATTTGATTCTGAGATGACGGCATAAACAATTAAACAACACAGACTTACTTATTAGTTTTTTGATTGTGTGGTTTGTGGCATTAGGGATGCGCGGATAACGAATATCACCTGATATTGGATTACCGGACACCGGATTGGAAACATATTCTAATTTCATTCTAGGCCTATATATTCATGTAATGTTATATATGCATGTATTGTGATTAATGCAGTCAGACCCCGGCGTTAATCCGCCCTCCTCCGTTTCCAAGGAAACAGGCGGATTAACGAAAAAGGCGGATTACATGTCAGACCACAAATAAATGAAAATCAGATGCCGTACAAAAACCCATGTATATATAGTGGCATGTACCATAATAGGTTACAAGCAGGTTGTAGAAAAAGAAACGATCAAATGAAGTGGGCAATGTAGAGAGTGGAGACAATAACTGAAGGATGGTCGTTGTTGGCTCTCATTTCATGCATGTGTAAGTGGATCAGCTCTGACTCTCCCAATCTCAATTCCTTTTGCTTCTCCACTCGATTCCATGATCTCCATGCACTCACAACTCCCGTCGTTCGTTCTGCTCCTAAACATCGCCCAACTGAGCGACCAATTGAATTGAAAGTAAGCCAGCCATGCATGCAGACATAAAGGAATCGACACGACGACGATACGTGCATTTGGTTTCTTTGTTTACTTAACTTCTTAAACGTTGAATAGGTGGAGAGGCGCCATTTGTTGTTGACTTAGAAAGTCGCCGACAATTGATTTGTTGTGTCTTATGTTTGTTTACACTACGATATTTTGAAGGGCGGATTACATGTAATTTATAATGGTACAGTGTAGATTTCTTTCCGAGAATCGTGGTTGGTGGCGGATTAACGAAAAGGGCGGATTACATGACACAATTAACATTACAAACGATTTTTCCCTGATATTTTAGGGCGGATTACGAAAAGGGCGGATTGCATGACGGCGGATTAACGGGGTCTGACTGTATCATCAACACTTAGTGGAAGTGTATGCCTTGCTTAACAAAACAACGATTTATTAATTTATTTATCGCATGGTACGTATACAAAATAATAATTAAAATATTGCAAATTCGTGGTGGTGAGATGCACTGTATTGCATGTTTGATTTTCTATGAATGTTAACTGGAATTTGTGATGATGAAAGGGGTTTTTCTCACCTGAGCATGTGTTCACCTGATGGTCTCTGGTCTTCACAATTACACGAAAGCGGCATTCTACCAGTCCACGATCTCATTAAGGGAAGCGTCAACTGTGTGTTATCTTGTGCCAATCACTAAAACGGACGACATTGAAATTTGATATACATCTTACGCAAGGCTTCACAAGTGAGGTAATAGTGGGTCCCAACATGCATCACTGTCCATGCCAAGGAGATTAATCCCCTTGGTCCATGCCATGAGAGCATCTATAATACTGCGGGATTCACACACGTACACGTGAAATCATCGATTGAAATCCGCAACACTTTGACGCACTCCCGAATATTCAATTGCAATCAGCATAAAGTTAATAGGTTCATCGCCTTCACGCGGATTAACGTGTTATAATATATATCACAATTTATTTGACCTAAGGCATGTACAAAAGCTGTGCATGCTCTTCTCTATGTGATGTTCTTTTAACGATCTAAGTGATGTCAGCTCACGGAATCAAGTCAATTGACGAGGGTGGCTGAGCAGTGGTCTAAGACAGTAGTCTTACTTAGCCTTACACAGTTTCAGTTATAAGGTTGTTCATGGGACCGAAATATAGGATACGTGGTTACTGGTTGCGTACGTTAGACAGGTAGTCGTTTTAAAGAGATGGTCGTTTGCGCATGTTTTAATTATCTTAATTTATTTATTTAATGTTTTCATATCTAAGGATTACTTATTATTACCAGGAATAAAAGGATCATTCACCAAAGGAAATCAATATCCGATATCCGGTGGCAAAATTCCCGGATATCCGATATCCTGTTGACAGCCCGGACACCCGGATACCGGATACCGGATATTTGCACATACCTAATCAGCATAGAGTTTTTCCCCCTATTATTAGTAACTAAAACGTAATACGACTTCGTCTGTTGCAGTTTTCTTCAAGTCACGTCAGATTCCATTTAAGAATTAAAGCCCTGAACCCATGGCGTGATCTCCGACCAGGTCGACCCTAAAGGCGTCCAGCTGCGAAAATAATTACAGCAGAAGCATCAATTCGGCGGCTGAGGTGGAGAGAGAGAGAGACATCGAATGCAAGGATTTCTTCGTATTGCGCCCTCCGACAAAGGATATACACACGTGTTCTTTTGTTGATTTCGGTCTGTTCGGAAGAAATCGTGTTGTGTATTCCTACAATTCTTCTCGTCGGAACCCTGAGTGATCCGGAAGAAGGTCCAGGGAATGCTGACTTGCATGCAAAGTTGTGTAATGCAGCAATGTTGACGTAATCTACTGAACACATGTGATTAACCACCATCTTGTGACTTGAGAAAACGCGATTCGACAGCATCGTTCTCTGAGAACGGTGGTTTGTAACTTTCTCCTGATCATACCCCCAGGGTATTTACTTCCCGTGATTAAACAAGCATAGAATTATAGCCGTAGCTTAGCCGCTCCTGAGTGCCTAGAACAATGAGGATCTCGGTGGTCAATGCCCGTTTTTTTTATAAACTCTCAGACAGTTCACTGACCAACGCTGAATTGTTTTTGCTACATGTAATTCTACGTGTCAGTTAAGAAAAACAGGTAAATTTAATAATTGCCCGTAAAACATAATACTGGTTGCACATTCATTATTCATTCTGTGGTATGCATTGCAAGTCCACTGCTTGCATTATATTTTGCTTATGTCCAAACTCTCGCAATGGTTTTGGAGAAAGCCATTAATTATAACCGCGTAGGTCGCGTATAGGTGGTATGTGAGACCACTCGACTTTGATTCAAACACCTGATGAACGTATATCACGCCAGTGTTGCAAACCGCCTCAGGTGCTCCGGGGCGGCGCAGACGGGCACCAATGGTCCGAACACATCGGCCTTCAATCCTGAAAATAGCTTGTGCATGAATGGCGGTAGCAACGCCCTATCAGTACCATCAGAGCTAAGTAAGTCACGTTGCAACCCATATAGATTGACCGGTCCATAGAGCAGAACACGGACTGCCCGGTCAAGCGTTGGAATCCCCGCTATTACACAAACGAAAAAAAAAAATCTTTATCAAGCTGAGAAACAATTTATGTGAATGAACAAGGACCTAACGACCAGTGTGTAGCCTAAGTGTTAAAACGAGAGTAAAAATAAAGATTCAACAATTTTAGCTTAATCACATGCATGGGTCTCGATGCATCAATCCTACTTCGTTTATTGCTGAAACCATTGATTATATATGATTCAGGAAGAGAATTTATGAGAAAACGTAAAATATATACTCTGATGATAAATGATAGACACTAATGACATTGTATTATAAATGCTAAACGTTTCTATTCAGACAATTGAAGATGAAGGAAAACATTGGATTGTCTTATAGCACAGTAGTATCAGTAATGTGCCATCTGATTGGTGCCATGCCCCTATCAAAATCCCCTGCAATCCTTTCTTGAGAACCTATTTTCGCTTCTTTGTGATTCGGAATTACTTCATCGAGATGATAGGGAGAAACAATGGTTGGATACGAACGAACGATATTTTACAGTTGTATCCATCAACCAACCATTTATATGAATGAATTAGATCAGTCACCGCCTCGCAGGGAAGCATACATAGGGGAGTTACACCGCATACAATGATAAAACAATCAGCGGTCCATATGTAGAGATCAATGCATGCAGCCACTTGCAACACCTTTGGTAGAAGTTTTATTCTGTTGAATAAATCGACACAAATGGAGGTGGATCGTCATTGTCTGGTTCGTCCCCACTCAGAGCCTCTTCGGGGTTGGGCAGGAGAAAAGGTTGCATCACACTAGACTGACGTAAGATCCTGTGGACAATGGTATCACTACCCCGTACGTGTGTTAGTTTGCGAGAACGAAGATGAATTTATTGATAATTTGTCAGCTTCATCCGCGGATTTTACTTTAAGGCATAATGGTCAGGGCATTAATAATTGTTGGCAATATGCATATATGCCCTTCCCTGAAGACGCTGCCACAAATGTCAGAGCTCACAATTCTGGTCAACATGCTACAGTGCGAGTGAGTTCCACATCAGAATTCATTGGGGGTATAAACAAAATTTTCTGGCTACATCCAATAAGAGAAGAGAATCTAAACTCATCTTCCAAATATAAACGAACAACCCTTGTCAATGAAGACACGGAACTCTTCCTCACCATTGCTGGACTTTCGCGTTGGATATTTTCTGAGGTTTATACAGGACAACAATGGTTATCAGATGTCAACACTTCGCTCTTCCATCAAACGAAGCACGCGACATCGTATACCTTATTCCACGACTGCATTATGAAAAGAATCGATGTTAAAGAGGATCTGTGCTCATTTAGGAACCTCTTCAGATCGATTCTATTGGCTTTCATGGATGTGAGAAGACCAACTTTTGAAACGATCTGTCAGCTATGAATATAATTCAAGAACAATTGATGCAACTTTCTTACTCAGACAAAATAGACGAGATTGAAACGAGACGATCGAGTGTGAGATTACTTTTATCAGAGCATCTACAAGAAGGGCTCACTCCCAGATGCCATGGTTAAGTTTCGGATAATTGATTTCATGACATCACAATCTCATCGAACACGACAGCGAGATTTCACGTTACAACACAAGTAATTAAGCATCTTAATAATCTACGCCAAACATCACCAAACATTGGACGTACAGCCATAAAATATATTGGGTTAGTCCATCTAGTAACAAGAAAACCATGAAAAGTAATTACTACTCGTAAATTAAGTGATATGCATTTCAAATTAGAGGAAATATCGGGAAATCTAA
>KB311685.1:54722-70429 GCA_000328365.1 Capitella teleta | reverse complement strand
TGGGGGAGGGGGGGGGGGGGGTGTTGTGGCAGTCATATAAATGATGCATGTGTATTGTGAAGATTGTGTTCGGTAGTTGATGACCTCGACACTGCTTAAACAAGCGAGTTCATTCAATGCGTAATGTCATTGGATACCTTGACATTATGGTGCAGTTGGAACGCATGTGTGTTGCCTATTCATCATTCAATTCGTGGATAACACGCGACGAATAGCTGGTTGACCATTGCATATAATAACAATTAGCAGGTGACGGTACAACACCTTTGTCTAAGGAGCTCACTGGGTGTAACACATTGACTAATTGACTTAATATACATATCCGAAATGAACAACCGCATTGGCCTACAATAGCACATTTATGCACGAGTATTTATTACGTGATATCTATAACCCGTACAAAAACAATAATGGAGGAACAGATACAAGCTGAGCAACATCTAGGCCTAAACATGTCGTATGTACATGTACATCATAACATTATACAGAGTACTCGAGCCGGCCAAAAGGGGTGAGATTGATCAGGGAGGGGAGGGGGGTGTATGTCAAATTGGCTGAGCGTGATAATACGCAATGAAAACTACATTGCAGGTGCTGGCTGGCCCACGGGAACCGTTCGCTCTTGGGGCAAGCTATCTCTGTCGGACTCACCTGGTTACGGCGCTGTATTTATCATTTGGTATTAGGCGCGATTAGCATGCAATCGCAGATGATATTGTCCTTTCCAGTACTCATGTATTCAACAAGCAAATTTTATCAATACACAATGTATCATATACTGGCATGAAATGAAATATCCCATAATTATTGTGATGCAATTACCCTGGCGGAGAACACGCGTACCAATCATGGCCGTTTGTTTACGTAAGGTGACCGGTCCGAATTTCCACCTGCCCTTACCTGTAAGGTCACGACAGTGGACAGGTCACGACAGGTCACCTAGTATCTGATCGCCACACAGGCAAAGCTTGCCTGAAGACGTTATTAATAATACTAATCATTTTAGCCATGCCGTTCACTTTGGTTGTGACGTCATTACCGTACGAAATCAGCTACAGATTCTGTGGAAAGGAAATAACTCACGTGGCTTAGCTAGATATTGACATTAAGGTAGAGATGCCGTAGAATATCCCTTATTCATCTATCACGGTGACCACCTAGAAATGTAATTCAAATTTGATTCAGATTAATGGACCATCACTTGTCCATGCAAATATTACGTGTTTCTTGTACACGGCGACTTGTACAGTGAGATTCAGGATATGACGTCATTGATGAATTACACTGATGACGTCATCCATCCAAATTAAGATTCTGTGCTTCCATTCGTATTACGTAATTCTCGTGTTGTTTAATGCACATTTACATAAATTGTATTTCAGCTGGCGTTTGATATTATTGCTCATTTATACTTAAATACATTGAATCACATCAGCAATGATGGCTGCAGGGATGACCTAAGCAATTGAAACCGACTCTTCTCTTCTGGTATGATCACTCTCCCAAAAACCTCTTCACTGAGGATCAACTTGATCAAGTTCCTCATCGAATCTCGAGGACGGATCCTGAGGCCTTGTATGGGCTAACTGGGGTCAATGCTGACCAGTGGGGGTCACGCAGGGGTCACGATCAGGGTCAATACTGACCTGGGGGAAACTATTGAAGTAGGAATTATATCGAGAGTCACTTTCACGTACATATGGCATCCGCAAATCACGTATACGTCACGTATACTGGTGTAATTAAATACATGTAGGTTAAACAACCCCGTTGTGAAATGGGGCATGCAGTAAGTTGAAGCTGAGACAATTATAGGCCTATAGTATGTATATATTACTAGCTATAATATATTATTTAACTCCATGTATACCGAGACAGCCACCTCCGTGTTTCCCAAATGACTCGCTTAATTGTTAACTTTAATACTAGTTGAAGTCGGAACTATACTGTCCGGTTTTAACGTATTTTGCTGCATTTGTTTTGTGCTAATAGTGGCCGTACTCAATGCGAATCACAGATCAGTCAAAGATAATCCATTAGATACCATACTCCCAAATGGAGTATCTTTGGACCAGTAGCCTACTTCAAACATCTCCGCGGAGGCGACCTCGATTAAGTCCAAGTAAAATGATGAACACCAAAAATGTCATATACAAGACCTTATAATTAAGAGTGTTGTCTTAATTATAAGGTGGTTATGACATCTCTGGTCACAGAACTGGTTCGGTAATTAATATATTGCATGTGTGTTGTACGCTGTATGTTATACATGTACGATGTACATGCATGTACATTATATATAAAGCAAGTGGAGGTAATTAAGGTGTGGCTTTCATTGTCATAATAGTGTCAGACCAATTCAAACATATGTTATATAATTATACATATGCGTTATATACAACTCGATCAATGTCGATTAATTATGACGATCAATACTACAGGTGTGAGTGATTGAAAGGGGAGCATGTTAACCTATATAGTAGAAGTACTGTTGTACTTAACATTAAATGTATTATGACATATCAGTGTGTGTGCATTGTACATATACCAGTCGGGTGTTTCGAGAGAAAACTACCGTCATATTCACGCGATCAGATATCATTAATGATGGCGCTAAATGTAAATATATCTTTATGCTCTGCGAATTCCAATTTTCGCAATTATTGGTTTCCTGATAAATATATTAACAACACCCCTCGCGCATGCGCAAAGCCATGTAAGTACATGTAGTAGGTGTGGTATAATTAAGGCATGTTTATACATTATTCTTACGAAGCCGATTTAAGCTTTCAATTTAAAATGGAGTTAAACCATATATGAAGCAAAAACAATCTATCGTCAGTATTGGCTCAGCTAGGAGGAGTTCGCGTGACCTTGTATCAAATTCATTGTGATTTTTGCTTCTATATATATGCGAGTCAGTATAATTATTGGCCTATTTCTTGGTATATCGCTATACACCAGCAGTTCAATATAATTATAGCTTAATTCGTATAATTTAAAAAGTGATTGAAAATCGCAAGTCATGGTGATGGTGCTATAGTGATGCCCGCGATTACGTAACTCATGCGATGACAGGATATATTTGCGATCGAAGCGTCTCGTCTCTTCTGCGAATATTGACCATTGCATTATATTGAGTCAATAATGAATTAATATCATCTCAATGTTTACATTCGAAGTTCCGTTTCCCGCGCTCATTGCTCGAAGTCAATTGATACAATTGACCTTGAACCCTGCAGGAGTGCAATGGGCCATTCTATGTTTAAAGAGTATCAGGTATTATTTGAATGTTTACACATCATATAAAATAACAAGAACAGACTATATATTACACCCAATCAAAATTAATAACGCATATGACCAAATAAATATGCACATGTTATTAACAAAGCACAAGCATGTCCAATAATACGAACATCAAAACACCGGCATGATACCTACCACCCCTCCGCGTGGACTATTCCGCGGGAGAGCTACCTGCAAGTGCAGTCAGTAGTGAGTTAGCAGCGTAAGAGGTTGGTGTTTTTGCTGTGTCACCACTCATTAGGCACAACAAGGTTACTCGGAACACACGCACATCACATACTCTGTACATCTCACAGAAGATTGGCTGCAATACGTCTGGATTTAAGCGAGCAGCGAGCGACCTTCCTGCCGAAGCGAAGAAGCGCTTCAGCATGGCTCCCGTTCCAAATGTAGAGGAACTGAACAAGTTCATCAAGGACTCTGTTCACGCGAACCAGGTCATGATTTGGTCAAAATCCTACTGCCCCTACTGCAAGAAGGTGAGCCTCATCAATAGTCACCCTGAATGATTCACAGATTCAATTCTTAAATCAATCGAGTAACTATTGTATAATGTCATAACGAAACTGGTGTACGTTGATCAGCTGTGTTAGTGTGTACTGTGCTAATGTAGAACATGTTAATAATGAATACAACGTGAGAGTAGCAAGTGTCGCCTGCATATTGCTTTGCGAAACAAGTGCGATGCGCAGCTCTTCAAACCCATGAAAGAATAAAGAATTATCTGGCAACTGGCCAAGAAATAATAGGCTAGCAAAGTCATTTGTGTCTGATCTTTAACTCAAGTTAGTAAACTGTTAGTAAATTTAAACTTGTATTCCGTGAAATAATAATATTTTCTCCCACAGGTTAAGGATATTTTCCAATCTCTGAACCAGGAATTCAAAGCATATGAACTTGATCTTGAAGGTGTGTTCAATCTCACTAATTATTAATTAATGTTTTATTTAATTATTTTCATAATTAATTCAGACAATGGACCTGCTATCCAGGATGCCCTGCACAAGATGACCGGCCAGAAAACCGTGCCCAACGTTTTTGTCAACGGCACTCGTTTGGGTAGGATTATTTCAACTTTTATTTTTGTGTTATGTAATGTTTTTGAGTTGCGACCAATTCACCTGGTGTTCCCCTATAATCACTTGCGATCGATCGCTCGTGAATATCACGTTCTATTTGGGAATAAACTTCACTAGTAACCCTCATAACTATCGGTTTATCAAGATGCAAATTTACGTATCAGTTATGTAATCTTTGCTTGGATGTTTTTTAAGAGAGTTATGTCATCTGCTGGAAAAATCCGGATGATCAGTCAGTGCGTTGTCATGACACCCAGCAATCAATCACCATAGCAACCTGTTTCCTGGTGACATCAAGGTCCGTAAACATCGGTGTTCGTTATCAATCTTCTGCCTGCAGCTGTTATTATCTGCATCTCTATCGGCACTTTGCACCTTATAAAATTACAAAAATAGATGTGAAAAAATTGTGTAATTGTTGTGCGCGATGTGAGTTTTTTTGGTCCTTATTGTCTTTATTTACAACTACAATTATTGTTATTATAATTTATTCAAGTCCGGTATCTTGGCTGAAACACAGTGAATCTGTGAGGCTCAATGGGTTCATGATGTAATAGAATAGTTCATTACATAATGGAATAATAAGAATATAGAGATCTGAGGATTGAGTTGATATTGGAACAAAGCGAATAATTAAAGATAATATATATCATTTATTCTGTGAAATTCTGTTCACAATTGAATATGATATCACATGTGCGCCAACTTTAGAATACGAGTGGAAAGAAGGAGAAAAATAATTGAGAAAATGGGTTTGTAAATACATGATGAGAAGAGGAAACAAAAATCATAATTATGTAAAGAAGAAAAAAAGAGTTATGTCTCAACACAGAGATACCTCAAAAACATTCTGTTTTGAGAAAAGTTCCTACAAAATATCATTATTATAAGGCATAGATAGAAAATCATCTATAGCATTTGCAAAACATAACGTTTCATCATCAACTCCATTTGTATATCGATCTTTCCTACATTTTTGCGTTAATAATTTACAGTTAAAAGACACGTTTTGGGGGAGCGTAGACAAACAGCGCTTATAATTCATAGCCACGTGACTATGACTGGTTTCTGCTAAAAGTGACCCATATCGAACAATGTCATTTTCACTCTATTGGCATGAAAAGAAAGAAAAACTGATAAAACGGATATGAAGCTTTGTGAAAAGATCAACAGAGTCCATTATTAGGGGCACATATTTATACCTCGTAAGTGGCGAGAGGTGAAGCAACCCACGATAATGATTTTGATCTCAGGTCATATTTACGAGCGTTAAGATATGAACCATGCAAAATCAATGAGAGTAAAATGTAACAAGATGAATGATCGCACTAATGACGAGGGAGCGTAATGGCTGGTGCTGCTGCCGACATAAGAACATGATGTTGGGTTAAGGGCCCAAGCAGATCAATAAACTCCGATTCTCTGATCAATAAAAGCCACTCAGCGAAGCGAGGGCATACCATGAATAATTGTGCCTTTCAGTTCAGCAGGGATCATGTATCGCGAATATGTGAGGCTAAAAGGTGAACTGCACTGTTCACTATAAGTTGTTCAGATTTCACTTCTGCGTATTCTGTCACTTTGGTGACAGTTTGTGTTACTTTGGTGACAGTTTTATTCTTTCTTTTTTTTTGTCGTCGCAGGGGGCTGCGATGACACTGAGCGAGCGTTTCGTGACCGCCGTCTCCAGCAGATGCTTAATCCTGCTCCGTCAAGTTCTGTGGATCACCATGACCTTGAGAGCTACGACTATGACCTTGTCGTGATTGGAGGAGGGTCAGGTGGACTGGCTGCTGCGAAGGTTCGTTAATTTCGTGTCGGGTCAATTTGCTCATCATATACAGCTGGTGTTATCTTGAGTAATGTGCTCTGATCACTTGGCATTGAGCACAAAGCACTTGATTAGATTACAAAAAAACTTGGTGGGCTTAATTGAATATTCATGAGCATATTGCTCCCATTAATGTCGTCTGTGGGTTGGAATTCATGAGGCATGAACAACAACATCCTTTTTTACCCGAATATTATGTCACAGGAAAGAAGTTTCCTTCTTGGGGAAATCACGCGTTCTCTGAAACTGCCTCCGGTTTCATTTGCAGTTTTTAACTTGAAATTTGGAATTGAGTTTGTTGAATTGATATCAGTGGTTGGTGCAGACTGAATTTATAAGAGGAGATTCATCATGATGGGGATAACAGGAAGCCCTTAGGGTGCAAAGTGCTTGCTCACCCAATAAGGTTGTTCCCATTACAGTTATAGCCCCAGGTAAAAAGAACTTCCTTCAATTAAGCAAATCACTGGTGAAATATAGAGATCTGAGATTGAGCTATCGATTCATTCAGCTGAAGATTAAATCGCATCAATAATTAATATTAATATTATATATCAAATATATTTTATTGACTTTGAACCGATTTTTGATTTCATTGATGACAGGAAGCAGCCGCTCTAGGGGCAAAGGTCGCGTGTTTGGATTTCGTGAAACCGAGCACCCAGGGCACGACATGGGGGCTGGGGGGGACATGCGTCAATGTCGGATGCATTCCCAAGAAACTCATGCACCAGGCGGCGATACTTGGTCAGTACTCAACCGATTCGCTCTTTTTCTCTGCTCACGATCGACCCCACAGGTCACCAATTGGACGATTCTAGGAAATTTGGCTGGGAATTTGATGATAAAGGTTGGGATTTTTTTTTTTTAGTTTGGCTTGGTTTTTAGATTATCTTTCTGTTTTATTATTTAAAAATTATTTTTAATTTTTTTTTTTTTAGTTTCATTCAATTGGGAAACTCTGCGCACGAATATTCAGGACCACATCGGTTCTTTGAACTGGAATTACCGCGTGCAGCTGCGCAGTCAGAATGTCGACTATGTGAATTCTTACGCGCAGTTCATTGGACCGCATCGCATCAAGGTTTGCTCAAAGTCGATTTTATCAGTTGATTTTTTATTTATTTTTTCTTCAGGCGACAAACAAGAAGGGCAAGGAGCAGGAAATGACGGCCAAATTCTTCCTGATCGCCACTGGGGGGCGCCCTAAGATGCCAGATAACATCGAAGGGTTGCGTCAGTTCTGTATCTCCAGGTTGGTTGACCCGCTCAATTATGGAAATAAAAATAAATGAACTTTCCTTCCAGTGATGACCTCTTTTCGCTGCCCTACTCTCCTGGGAAGACCCTCGTGGTCGGAGCTTCGTACGTTGCCCTCGAGTGCGCTGGCTTCCTGGCAGCTCTTAACTACGATGTCACGATCTCAGTTCGATCAATTCTCCTTCGTGGGTTCGATCAGCAGATGGCTGAGAATATTGGAGCTTACATGGCGAACCATGGCGTCAAGTTCATTCGCCCGTGTGTTCCATACAAGGTGTGTTAATTTGAATCACGTTTGAGTTAATTAATTATTAATTAATCACTTAATTATTAATTAATCACAAGGTTGAGAGGCTGGAGGAGGGAACGCCTGGGAAATATCGCGTGTACAGCAAGATGCAAGACAGCGGAGAGGAAGTTGTTGGAGAGTACAACACGGTGAGTCATCATGCTCATTATGCAAATGACCCTGACCTTTGACCCCAGGTTCTCATCGCCGTGGGTCGTGACCCCTGCACCAGGGATCTTGGCCTTGACACTGTAGGAGTGCAAATTAACAAGTAATTAATACGTCAAATTAGTTTATAATTAAATAGTCTTCTGCACCAGGCAAGGATTCATCGTAGCTGCGGATGACGCAGAACAGACTTCCTGTCCATACATCCACGCCGTAGGGGATATCCTCGACGGAAAACCAGAACTCACTCCGATGGCTATCCAAGCAGGCCGGTTGCTAGCCGGCCGGCTATTTGCTGGGACCAACAACAAAGTAAGTTTATTTCATTAACGAAGTAGAATTGATTTCATTTTGTTTCCTGCAGACTGATTACACGAACGTACCCACGACCGTGTTTACCCCTATTGAGTACGGATGCATCGGATTGGCTGAGGAGGACGCCATTGCCAAATATGGACAGTCGGATTTGGAAGTGTACCACTCCAATTACTTGCCCCTTGAGTGGACCGTACCCCACAAGGAAGAAAACGCCTGTTATGCTAAGCTCATTTGCCTCAAATCACAAAACGTAAGTTTTTTATTTTTTTATTTTTTTTATTTTTTTAATGATTATTTTTCTTTGGATATTGATTCAAATTGTTGATTGACTTTAGCTGAAAGTGGTGGGTTTTCACGTGATGGGTCCAAACGCTGGTGAAATCACCCAAGGATTCACTCTCGCTCTGAAATTAGGCGCAAAGAAAGCGGACTTTGACAATGCCATTGGGATCCATCCAACATGCGCTGAGGTCAGTTGGTGCAAATTATATAATCCAATCAAAATGTTTTTATTCGCTTAATCAGATCTTCACAACTCTTCAAGTCACGAAGAGTTCCGGCCAGGATGCCTCAGCTTCTGGCTGCTGAGGTTAAACCCTGCTGTCTCCATGGCAACACGATGCCACTAGTTGCTATGGCAACCTAGTTGGCTGTGTGCCAAGACAGCGGGGTCACTCACCTCCATTAAAGGGAAGTCTCTTTATTTCACAAGGAAATCATTTCTTTGTCTGTGAAATGAAGATTTTTCCAAGTGGAAATGTTCTGAAGTTTTGTGGACAGAAAGAAGTTCACCGTTTGACAGATGACCTTGACAGCCGTTTTGGTAGAGGTCATCTCGATGGAAAAAAAGCTTCTCAACATTTTGTTTTCGTATACATCAATTTCAGTGGATTTCAACTCAATTTCATTGAAGATCTTATTTCCTATGTTAGATAATAAATCTGATCGTCTTTTATTTTTGTTCTTTTTTCTTCATCTTACAAATACTATTTTGATGACATAAATAATTACTGTTGAAGACATGAGAAATAAAATTGCCTTAAAATTATTATGCAATCTGTCTCGAGGACTGAACATTTGATTAATTCATTCTGTGCTTCAAATAACCCTGGATGCAGATCAACATCCTCTCATTCTATGGATACGTTTTGACTTTCAAAAGAATCCTGCCTCCAGTCCTAACATCTCTTGATCATACACCTGGCTTAAATGAGGCACATTTGTACCTTCAACGATGTTAGACGGCAAGCTTAGAGGCCAAGTTTTGAAGTTAAATGGAATTCCGGGATGATCCTACAGACCTATTTCCAGTGCATGTAGGCTACTCTCTCGTTAACTATGGTCACAAGTGCTTTTTTTATACTTAACAAGACAAGGAAACTGAACTGGTAATTGGTGTGACTAAAATATAACCTTGACCATCATTGGATTCCAATCAAGTGGCCGTTAGCTAAGCGCTCTTAATAACTCATGGTAATTTTAAAACAATAATTGGAATACAAGTTTTGCTTTAATTCATATAAATATTAAGAAGGAAAACTCAACCGCCCTCAGAAAAAAACAAACGCGCAAAAACTATCACTTTTCTTATGTTTTTTTCATTTGGGAAATCACATCCACAAAGTAAGGGGTTTTTTTTGGACAATTTTCTTTTCTTTTCCTCTCAGAGCCTCAGCCAGTACTGACCACTCCTCATCCTATTGTAGTCGGTCAAGGCTTCAATTGGACCTGCAAAAACACAGCAACTTAACAGAATATCAAAACCACAAACACAGCAACCGATGCCAGTCGGTGAACACAAGTCAATATATATCTACGGGATACTCAACCTCAGACTTAAAAGCTTCATTAAAGATATGAGCTTTAATTTCAATTATTAATAATTAAGCTGTACTGACCAACTCCGACCATAGCGGGACATCTGTCGTAGATATATTTCATGCAGACGTCTCTAACGGTATTTGCGTCAACATCCTCGATCCTAGCCTCCATCTCAGCCCAGGGGATTCTGCGTCCGTAGCACAGCATGTGTCTTCCGATTTCCTCGCAGACGGGAGTGGAACCATCGAGCGAGAGCAAGAGGTTTGTCTTGAAGAGGTTCTTCGCTCTCTGAACCTCAAACTCCGTCACTTCTGTGCACATGCGTTTCCTGTAGGAGTGAAAATATAAACCAACGCTGGATCACCAAAAATGCGCTCACCATTCAGTTTGAATGTTGTAGATGAAGTCGTCGATAAGCACTCCGTCGCATCTGAAATAGATGCCCCACAGGCCGGTGTCGCTGTAGATCGTGTTGAATGTCTGGAAGCCGTGCACTCCTGGCTCCTTAGCCATCATGCTGGCTAAGCGGCTTCCCAAGTGGGGCCCACCGCCCTGGGCGCGATCGTAGTTGCCGATCAGCGTGTTTGCGATCATCAGAGGAATGTTGTCCTCGTCAGCGTGACCGCAGCCTTCCATCGCGAGGGCGACGTGCGCGATCGGCATGTCATCGTTGCGGTCACGGATCTCGCTGCCGGTGAAGCGTGTGGGGGTGGGGTCTCGCATCTCACCCACGCCGGGCGTGATCTTGCCAAAATGCTTCTCAGCCAACTCACACAGCTCATCGTGGTTAACGCCTGGAGTAACAAGCAAAAAATCATACAAAAAAATTCCCAAATGCGCCGACTGACCTCCGGCACCAGAGAGCACCATTCTGGGGGCGTGGTAGTGAGAGTTGACGTACTCAACTAAATCTTTGCGTTGGATAGACCTGAAAAAAAAAGATCATTTGAGAGATGTATAATAAAGCTCAGCAAACTCACTGGATATTCTTGGTTGGTCCCAAGATGGTGCGACCGAGGGGCGTTCCCTGGAAGGCTGTGGCGTGCAGGTAGTCAAAGACGACCTCTTGAAGGTCAGTCTCCACTGACTGCATCTCGCGCAGAATAACGCCCCGCTCCCTCTCGATCTCACTCTCACCCAGAGTGCTATTTTGCAGAATGTCCGACAGGATATCAACGGCTGTAGAAGAGATGGTTAACCGGAATCACCTCCGCCGAATCGTTCACTCACATTTGCCGACATCTTTTGAGAAGCACTTTGCGTAGTAGACCGTCTGCTCGCGTGATGTGTAAGCATTCAGGTGAGCTCCCATGTTCTCCACCTCCAGCTCGAGATCCGTCTGTGAGCGTTTGGCTGTACCCTTCAAACGACACAAATGATGGTAGACGCTCAGAGAGAGGGTGGTCTCACCTTGAAGGCCATGTGTTCCAGGAAGTGAGCGACTCCATTGTTCTCCTCAGTTTCAAACCGGCTTCCAGCGTCGATCCACACTCCGACCGTAGCAGTGGGGAAGCCTGTGTCTTCAGTGGCTACTCGCAGACCGTTCGACAGGGTGGTGACCCTCGTCTCTGGCAGGTTCAAAATCGACTGTTCATATTGGACAGCTGTCGATCGCCATCTCCTAGGAGGCTGTAAAGTAATAAAAAAAAATTGTATAAAATTATAAAATGCAGGCCATAATTCAAAAATATCCTTATAAAACTTGGTAGCATAAGTATCAAATGTATTTCACAGATTTCAGTTTCATAGATTCTAAGATTGCACAAATAGTGGGTTGTTTTATTCAGCTCAATCAGCGTGGCCATAGAAATGTTATTCAAAATGCTATTTTGTTGTTCTATTCTGTTTCATGCGGAACATAAAATACATAACGAGTCAAATACCTCGATTATCGCCCACCAGTGTGTCAGTTCTGAGAGCGCAAGAACTCAACAAATACATAATTTCAGCGATTTGTATGACTTAAATCAAGCTCGTTTTAACCCTCTTATACGACAGTAGTGATAATATTCCGTGAAATGCCCGCAGATATGCTGATAAGAAGCTTCTCAAAGCTGTGAAATATTTTGTCCTTGACGACTGTTCGGCACGTAATGGTGAGCAGATGACAGGGGCATTAGAAAAATGGCGTGAAGTCTTCTTACCTCGCGCACCGACGCATATTTTAAGAGCCAAAGATAAAGCAAATATACTTAAAATTGTTATTTGAATGATAATGTCGATATTAATGCCTACCTTAGCCGACTTTGAGAGGTTTTTCGCGGCTGCTCCCGTGACCCGAAACAGTCTTGCCGCCATGTTGGATCGCGATGGAAATGACTTGTGCGCTTGCGCATTAGCTCACGTCGACCTATTGCGCATGCGCAGACGGAAAGTTCCGCCTGCCTTCTGTCCTGGTGCTGAGGAATCTGCTTGGTTATATTCCGTTTTTGCGACGGATTACACGGTGCAACGACCTCCCGCGAATGTTGAAAAGCTTTTTGAAGACCAAAACAAGCAACTGCTTCGGGTGGATCGCTGCTAAACGCACGGTGCGTTGCATTTCTAACCTTTGTTTACCTTGACAATCCGCTGCCTCGCGTGAATTCTGTCATGACTGTCCTCTTGCACTCACTTCGATTTCATGCTTTCACCTCCTTTTAAATTGCATTTCCATGAATGGCGAGCGCATGGATATCATCCAAATTAACTTTTGCATTCATCGACCGCGTTTTAACCCCTCCTAATATTCATCGCTGCATCAAATCCCTCATCGAAGCGGGCGATGACCCTGGATTTGGGTTCAGCCCAGGTCATGAGATGCCCTGGAGCTTCTGGGTCCTCCTTTGGCACGCGCCATCCAGGGTCGTGTGTTCTGCATTGCATCGGTTCAGACCCACAAAGTGCATGCTTTACTCGGCGCTTCTTCTGTTTTTCGCTTTCTTTCGTGTGCACTGAATTATCCTTTTATACCCAGATAGTTGTAAATCTATGACTGACTCAATAGGGTTTGTGTGCTTAGCAAAAACTACAATTCCTGAATATGATCATGGCTCTCACGCGTAAAATGCGGGCCCAATATTAATCGACTGCCTCCATATATAATAATTATATATACATATGCACATCGTGGGCCTATATCTGCAGGCAACTACATGTACATTTTGCGTCTATCAATTCTTGCTTCTGTCTTTAATTTCTCCGCGCTAAACACGTGTTTCTGCGCGGGAAACTTATGCGCTCCAACTGTTTCGCGGTTTTTTTATTCATTGTTATATTTTCCTTATATTTATTAGTACTTAAAGGCTTGGACTCAGTGTGAGTTGACTTATGTATGTCTCAAACAAATCAATTTGCTATGTGTTAAATAGCTCATGAGAAAACCAACGGCAGGAACCCCCCCCCCCCACCCCTCCCTTCTGCCCCCATGGCTAAAAACTCACAGCTCTACGTTGTAATTTAACACCGTATACACCATACATTATACTGTAACCATTTAACTCATCATCAGTCTGTGAGGGCTTATTGTTGATAGAGCAAAAAGCAAGGAAGTACTCCTCAATGGCCAACAACAACAGCTCACAAGGGACAAACTGGGTCACTCAATAATTGGCGTAAAACAATATTTGGTGTAAATTACTGCCTACCAGAAAAAACATTATTATGTCAAAGAGAAAAAATTATAATAATATTATGTACATATAATAACAATAATAAAAGTTAAGAAGTTAATTTGTGACCACATGCTTGATAATACAGCTTAAATTAAAATCTCTTCTCTGAGTAGCATAAAATCACAAGCTGCTGCTGTTCGATTAGGCTCAGCAATCGGTTTATTAGAGAGAGGTGGGCATGTTCTCTCTATCGAGATTGTATTTAACACACATGAGAATACATGCCAGTACATGCGCAATTTAGTATTTTAGTATTTCCATATAATGAATATTCAGTAATGGAACCAAGCCCGGTTTCATTTACACATACTTAAATTACATAATTACTTAGTATTATTATTGATTATAAGTACATAGCCAACAATGCTTGAATGGAGGCATACTGATATGCATGCAGCACTGAGTATAGGCTACCTTGTAAGAACACTTTTGATCTCTTGAGTTTGTCATTCCATGATATAAAAAATAAACAAATAAAATGTTGGTAACCATTTCCGTCTCGTGTTCTCGTGATCACAGGTGCCATCTCCAGTGATGTCAGAGATCCAAGCAGAAGAATCTTCATGCTTGACTGGAGATGCACATCGCGGTCTCTCGCCTTCCGAGTCATCCAGGGGTCGCCACGGTCGCTCGGGATCCATCTCGATTTCGAGCAACCCGACGACGTCATCGTCTGAGGAAGCTGCCCACCGGTCAGTGCGCAAGAGTGGACGCTACTTCAACCCTTGGCCGTCATGGCACTTCCCTTCGCTGTTCATGCTTTGTAAGATACTCATGTGTGAACGTAGCAACAGCAACGTCCCCTCGCGCAGGGTAGGTGCTCAGAGGTCATTGGGGTGATTTTAGTAAAAAAAAAATTTTTTTTTTTTTTTCACAGGAGTTGGACGAGACGCTGCCGATATTGCTGCCGGACAGACAGCGCCTCATCCACCCCCCCGACACTCACCTGCAGGTCACCTGGTTTGGTCACTCCACAGTTCTCGTCCAAATGGACGGACTAACCATCCTCACTGACCCCATCTTCAGCCAGCGCGCTTCCCCAATCGCGGTCGTGGGGCCCAAGAGGTTCCGCAGTGTTCCCTGTACTATTCACGATCTTCCCAAAGTGCACGCCGTCATGATCAGCCACACTCACTACGACCATCTCGATCGCTCCACGGTCCACGCCCTGAACGCCCGGTTCGGATCAGAGCTACGCTGGTTCGTCCCCCAGGGACTGGGACCATGGATGAACGATGCGGGGTGTGAGAACGTCATGGAGCTGGGCTGGTGGGACGAGAACTGCATCCCTGAATACCCAGACATCAGATTCGTCTTCACTCCGGCTCAACACTGGTCGGGCCGCCATCTCTTTGATCGCAATAAGGTCAGTTGAAAGGTCAACTAACGGGTTGTTAATTTGGGGATGCAATGCAATTGGCGCGTGCTTGTATGTGGATAACTGCCAAGTGGTGACGAAATGGACAGTGTTTATTGAATGAATGAATTAAAGAAGTTTCATTTTCCAAATTATCTATTCTTAATTTCTAGCAACTTAAGCTGGCTCAGTGGCTTCAGACTGGAGATTTTTTATGACTGAGTCTATTAGAAAAGCAAATGATCTTCCTTGTATGCATTTACCTGTTTCTTGCTGTTGTCTATCTCTTGGTGAAATATTGCTCTGGCTATCTGTTGCCTGAGATGATGAAGCTTGTAGTTACCTGGGAATCTGCGAATGAGTATTGGCACGATGCCAACATTGGAGTAATGGCATCCATTGTGCATGCTGCTACATACAATTGCTTATATTCTAGTTAATAGTAGTTCCCAAGGAAACCCAAGGGCATTTATTCATGCCCTGGATCCTTACAACAATTGCATGTCATCACTCATCAGTAATTCTGTAGAGATAATAATGGTTATGTAATAATTATGAGCAAATGACCATGATGACAATATCACAATGCGACCATTATCATTTTATCATTTTATCAGAATAA
>KB311685.1:41923-54672 GCA_000328365.1 Capitella teleta | reverse complement strand
ATCGGGAAGAAGTACGGACCGTTTGATCTGGCCGCAATTCCAATTGGCGCCTACGAACCGAGGTGAGAAGCAAAGTGAGGAAGTTTAGCTGAGTTTGTTTGTGGTTTTGAAGGTGGTTCATGAAAGCTCAGCACGTCGATCCAGAGGAAGCCGTTCAGATCCATCTGGATGTGCAGGCCAAGCGCTCGCTGGGCATCCACTGGGGCACGTTTGACCTCAGTTATGAGGTACGTTCACCTCTCTTTCATTTTAATTTTCATCTTTCTCTGTTTTACTTTGACCCTCCGTTTTTCTCACTTTCTTACTTTTCCTCTTCCTCTGTTTCACTTTGACCCTCCGTTTCTCTCACTTTCTTACTTTTCCTCATCCTCCGTTTCACTTTGACTCTCCGTTTCTTTCACTTTCATACTTTTCCCTTTCCTCAGTTTCACTTTGACCCTCTGTTTTTCTCACTTTCTTACTTTTCCTCTTCCTCTGTTTCACTTTGAATCGCTGTTTCTCTCACTTTCTTACTTTTCCTCATCCTCAGTTCTACCTTGACCCTCCGGCTCGTCTGCTACAGAGCCTGCAAGATAAGGGTCTTGCAGTCGATGATTTCTTCGTGATGAGGCATGGGGAAATCCGCGTGATTGAGTATTCGACGGACGTCATCGAATGACATGCACTCACACTAGCGCCACCTGTGTTCAACTATTTGCAGCTGCTTCGTGTGTTTTTATTGCTTTTTGAATAATGATGAACTTAATACTCAAATTTCACAGCCTTTTCGAATGTGCGTTCCTCACATATCATTAACTCTTTTGCTTCATGGCACAGATTCGATTTTTCCATTCCATTTCATTGTGTCTGTTTTTTCTGTCTGTGATTTCTTTTGTTTTTGAATTTTTGCGAATATTGTTGACTTGAAATGGGTTTTTTGGTGTTTTTTATGTTTGAACATCTTTTTAATGTTAATTGATTGAATGATGCAGATCGGTTTTTCTTCATGCAAATTATCGCTCTTAATCGTAGCCAGGTGGTTGTTTGTTGTTTCGTGTTTCGGCTTGTTTAATTGCCTTTTATTTAGTGTTTCAATCTAGAACCAAATTTTCTACAGAATAATCTTTGTTTTTCCTTTTCTGTTTTTATTATATATAAAAATATCCCTTGTTTTCTTTTCTCAACTCTTGAAAATGTTATTTTTTCATACACGTATTTTAATCAAAGCAGAATGATGAAGTTTCTCAAAACTGCTGATACTTGCATGGTTGACCCCAACAAATGACCTGACCCAGATAACTTGAACCAGGTCCTGAATTTCATTGACAATTTTGATTAACTCATTAATTATGCATAACTGTTTGTTGCTATTTTCAAGCTGACGGAATTTGAATCAATTCCTCCGCTTTTTCTAACTTGTGCCATTTGCGTTCATTGTTCTAAGTGCTTTTTTCATGAGGTCATAGTTCAGATGCTGTTTCTAGGGCCTTAGGTCAAAGTTCAGATGCTGTTTCTAGGGCCTTCTGGGTCTCCATGGTGATCGGTTAAAGTTGCTGACCTATCAGGCTTCAATGATTATTTGATGGAAAAAAATTCAACATTTATACTTAAAGACCTATGCAAAGGTTTTTTATTTATTAAATAATAGATTTTATTATAATTCCTGTTTAAATAAGATCGCTCTTTGAAATGATTTTTAAAATTATAACACTTAATATTATTGATTTGTTGACACATTTTTCTCTAGAAATTCTTCAATTTACTTTTTGACATTTTGTCATTTTCCGAGAGGAAAATTTGCATTTTATTCAACGGAAAATTTCTTTGTGGTTTTTACAACTTGTGAATGTTGTTTTGTTTTTTTGATGTTGGAGAAATTTCAACTTTTCTTTGGGTGAAAAGAATGTTTGTGTTTTGAGTCATATTTTAAGTGTTTTTGGATGTTGTAAAAAATATGGTGGAATTTGTTGATTGTATTTTTATTTAATTTATTTGGGGGAGCCATTTGAATGTTTTAGATCGATTTCCTGTCATAATATTATGATAATTTTATGATCATAATCTTATGATGCTATTTTAGATGTTGTGAATTGATTGAATAATTTTTGCTTTTTTTTTTTTTTTGTTCTTGAATAACCGTGAAAGGTATTTGAATATTTTGGGATTTTTTTCACTGACATAGCATGTGCAATAGGCCCTCAGCATAACGAGGTCAATTATTTAATTTGTATTTATTTTTTTGATTGAGGAGGTTTGGATGTTTTTAATTTTTCTTCCTGCAAATTTTGGTTTCTGTCTTAATTTTATAAGAAAACGAAAAAATAAATAAAATTGCTTTTTTTCTATTTTATTTCTTGTTTGTTTACAAATTATCCCAACAGTGTCAAAAATCCAAGCACACCAACTTCGAATTCATTTATCTGAATTATCCGCAAGTTCAGTCCGCAGTTTGTCGGCTTAAGAATACTTTGAGCCAGGATTGCAGCCAAATTTCCCTCTCATTCCTGTCCTCAATTCAACAATTTCAATCTGTATTTCTGCTCAAAGAGTGCAGATGTACTAAAGAAATAGTAGTGATCAGAAAAGCCGTTTCAATGCAAAATGGAAGACAAAAATAATTTTATTTGCCAGCAAATGTTTTCAGAATTAAACAAAATTTCAATCCTGAAAAACAAAGAAACCAGAGTAGCAGCCGCTAAAACACAACGCCCTTACTGTGCGTCTTCATGTGCGCTTTGAGGTTCCCTTTGGTTTTGAAAGTCTTCAAACAATCATCGCACTGAAAAACCGACAAGTGAACGTCACTCAAGTGTCGGCCCAAAGCCCGAGCGCTCGTGTAACCCCGGTTGCAAATTTGGCACAGATGATCGCGCTGAGTCGAGTGCAGCAGCTGAGCATGTCTCTTGACCTTGGCGGAAGTGCTGAACCCTCGTCCACAGTGATCGCACACGTACGGCTTCTCTCCAGTGTGGGCTCGCATGTGAACTTTCAAGTGAGAGCTATGCGCATACCTCTTTCCACAGCGTGCGCACTGGAACGGCTTCTCGCCCGTGTGTGTTCGCAGGTGAGTGGTCACTTGGCCTCTCGTGCTGAACGCCCTCTCGCACACGCTGCATGCAAACGGTTTCTCGCCCGTGTGCACGCGCATGTGTTCTTCGAGATGCGCTTTAATCGCGCACCTCTTTGAGCACACGAAGCACTTGTAGCGCTTAATCTCAGCGTGCACAGATTTCTTGTGAGTGTACAGCGATCGCTTGGTGTACGTTCTATCGCCGTTGCAGATGTCGCACTTGAGCCGACCGACGCCGTTGTGAGTGTCCATGTGCTGCTTGAAGGCCCCCGGGGTGCTGTACTCTTTGCCGCATTCGTGGCATTTTTGTGGGGTGCGACCTGTGTGCACTAACATGTGGTTGCGCAGATGCGAGGTCTGCCTGAACGCCTTCATGCACACGGAGCACTCGAAGGGCTTCTCTCCCGTGTGCAGTCGCATGTGGCTGCTCAAGTGAGCCCTTTGCTTGAACCTCCGCTTACACACTTCGCATTCAAGCTTTTTGTCATATTTGGAAGTGTTCTCAGTTTTTGGTTCAACTTCTCTGGTCTCAACCACTGTGACGATCTCTCCAACCGCCTCGGGAACTTCGGTACTGACGTCACCGAACTGCGGCACCATCAAAGCGCCTATTTCACCCGCTTCAGTGACCACTCCAACATCCTCCTGGACGTGGAGGTCATCATCGGCTGGAAGGTCCCCGTTTGATTCATGGTGCATTTGCCGCTTGTGTTGAGTCAACAATGCGTCCGATCCAAAGAGCTCAAAGCACATCAGACACCTCACCACATGTGACCTTCGCAAAACCTCTCGACGGGCTGAAAAGGGAGAAAAATTCAACATTTGCGGCAAAATCATTTCTAAAATACTCGCTTTCCTTTGCGATAAAATTCACGTCCAAATCTTCCTCCCATGCTGAAATGAGGCGGGCCAAGAAATCAAGTCGATCCTTCAGTTTGGGACCAGATCTGTCAAGGAGGAAGGAGAGCTTCTCAAAGATCAACTCCAGCATTCTGGTAAACCCTGAAAGAAGGAAGAATGTGGAGGTCAGGAGAGGGGATGAGCGGATAATGAAATTTGCCTAATACCTGTTATCCCAGAACTCAAATTACCGGATATTTGATATTCAGATGTTGTATATCGTTCAACATTTGTGACGCATGTCGCAGATTTTCTTACCTGGTAAAATGGCAAAATGTTTGCTTAAGCTTTAGATTATCAACAACATTAACAAAAGTCAAATTTTATCACTTTCCCAAAAAACAAAATCTCAGTTTGGTCAAAATCTGATGACAAAGATTTGACTTTTGAGCAATTTAATGCATGAAATTTGGGAATTTTGGGCCGTTTCTCTCAGTAACAGCATCGCCATGGCAACGGAGATGATGCAAATGGTCATGGTGATTTAGCTGATTTCGTGCCGTAGTACTCCAAAGGGCAAGTAATTGTAAGAATATTGTTCCTTTTTGTCGATGGCATATTGATCACACAATATGGGACATTCTAGTAAGCGGGTTAGTTGCACAAATAAATCGGGCGAGGTCAAGGGACCCCTGGGTCTCGCTGTAGTATGTCAGTTGGTGGGTTAGCAGTAGCTCCCCAAGGGTAGCGGAGCAGTTCCTACACAGTGCATGTAGCGTAGTGTATACACTACGCTACAGCTTGGGGAGTTGGGTTAGCAGATACTACTACTACTACTAGTACTACTATACTTTATAATTCTAACTCTATAGTACTAGATTATATTTATAGATATAAGATATAGTCAGCCCTAGCACAGATTCTCGGGCGAGGTCTGTATATCCAGGGCTCGCTGTAGTATGTCATTGTGATGATTGTCAGCTAAGTCAGCCCACTCACTCACTCAGTCTCAGTGACTGAGTGACTACTAATTTCGGGGCAAGAGTTAGTGATTTGCATCATTCGAAATATGCCTTTCATCCCCTCTCCTCATGATTATAGGAAAAAACCACGCATGACTTTATTCGTCACAAACCGAATGAATTCCGAATGACATGTACCTCTGATAGCTCTAAAATAAACCGGAAATGGATTTTGATTAATGTAGCACTGTGATTGGCTGAAACTGATATCCGGGCGAATCCGTCTTTTAGTCTATGCAACTATGAAGGCATGTCTTTATTATAGATTATTTTTAAGAATTATCGGGTATAATTAAATTACTTACCGTAAAACTTATTCAATTTCAATTCCATCGGTATGGAATTTTTCTGAATAAAATCAAGAGCTTTTCATGTGCTGACGGATAAAATAGATCAGTAAATGTACATTGTATAACAGTAGGTACCATTACACATATAATTACATAATTATAATTACCTAATTATACATAAACATTACTATAATTGTGCACTTCATGAAACTGGTGTAATTATTCAGATGTAAAGAATACTGTATCCAGTTCCCACCCAACACGAAAATCAGAGGCCATAAATTCAGTCGAACCCCTTGAACCAAAATTGAAATAATAAAACAACAATAAAAGAACAATTTGAGCCAAAGAGCCGACTTTATAATCCGCGTTTAGCTTCCTGCTTAACTTTAGTACACACGAGGAAAAATCTTGCAATTAAATTCAACACAGATTCCTGTCTCTTCATCTCTTCAGAGGAAAAAATGACCTTGAGCCCTTGATAATTCCGTGAGGTGGTACATGTTTAAAATATTTGTGGCGGTTTCATACGTTATATACGAACCGATTTACTAGTTTCCAACTTACATCACTAGAAATATATCAGTGCAGACACATGCTGTGCAGAAGATCATCTGAAATGATGAGAGGGATCCTGCTGATTGTGTCAATCGGGGCATCCATCACCCAAGCAGAAAAACACACTTGCTGCATTGCTGCCAGAAGCATCATAAGAGAATTTATTGGATACAATCAAAAAACGTCCGATGATATCAAGCATATCGTAGATGAACGCCACCAACAACTGGAGCAAAAAGTTCACGATGCTGAAACACGAATTTCCCTCCTGGGCGGAAGGGTCAACCAGACCAAGGTTGAGTGCATTGCTGAATCGAGGGATGTTTTGAACCAAGAGATTCAACGAATCGAACAAACCATTGAATATGGGAGTACACAACGCTCAGAAATGAATGAACAAATCACTCAGACAAATGCGTCCCTACAATCAACCACTGATGGATTGAACCTGCTGCAAACTCAGATAAGTACGTTGTACAAGTATTATTATCGATTTTTTTTTCTATTATTTTTTCATTCTTCGATATAATTATATGATGCACATTCATGCATAAAACTAGTTAATTAATATACCTGATTCTACAATGATAATGGAGATATAAATACTAGCACGTACATGTGAATCACTGAATGATTTTAAGATTTGACAGTTTTTCCGTGCGCCATGTTCTATAGTTATTGCTGAATGCAGTGAATGGTACTTAATTGTATATACACATAATATGATACAACTGTAAATATAGGGATACAATACACATTTGACTCACTCCAAACTGCACAAATATTTCTAATTCCCCCCTTATAATTTCTTCCCCTCTCAGCTCCATTACTTGATCAGAACGTGGCCTTCTATGCTGGACTTCATGGCGACTCACAACAATACTCCACGAGTAGAGACCTCATCTTCAACAGAGTGATGACCAACGAAGGAAACGGCTACAGTGGCAGCACTGGTCACTTCACGGCACCGGTCAGCGGAACTTACCACTTCAATTTGGTCATCACGATGCGAACAGCACACGAGGTGATCATATGTATAATAAATAATCAAGAATAACTAAAAATTATATATTTGGCCCCTTTGAATAAATTATTACTTGGCCCCTTTGAATAAATTATTACAAGTACAAATATCACCCGGTTACTCAAAATTAAAACATCATGCACAAGGAGTAAGAAACACCAAAGAAGCCTTTGAACATTGATTGATTGATTGATAATTGACCAAATATGCAAGTAGAGATTATCACAATTTGGTGGGTATTACATAATATTCACGGTTGTTGGTTCCTGCATGCTTGTTTGATGGCATTACACTCTGACCAATAATTTACAATTTCAGGGTGAAGTTCGGATCATAAAGAATGGTGCGACGGTGTCAGCACTTTGGGTGACAAGTGTTCCTTACCAAGCGTCCGCGTCCAATGCGGCAGTGCTGAGTTTGGAAACAGGCGACAGGATTTCGTTGAGAGTACGGGGTTCTCCGAAAGCAGTCATTAATGGCTACATGTACTCGACGTTCTCCGGGTACCTCATCAAGAAAACTGCCCGATAAAATATGCCCTTCAGTTCATGCTGATCACATGTATGTACCCCGCTATTAAAAATATACGCATGTGTATGAAACGATACCAATACATATTAGTTTGTTGTCAATTGTTCACTCAACATATTGTATTCATATCATGAAAATAACACCAATTCATAATTCATTCACTTGGTGATCAATAGCAACATTTCTTGATTGGTGAGGGTAATATTTCCAACAGTTAGACAATTTAAAACATGTCATCACAGATCATATTAAACTATCCAAGATGGCAATGCCGATATGAATGTATTTGACACAAATACATGTACCAAACACAACCCACCAAAGTTGTTTTACTTTACATATTCATAGCTGTTGCATTGAAAGAAACCACCGATACATGTACTAGTGCACTGCAGATACGTACATTGTATGCATATTTCAATGATTTTCAGTCTTCTTTTTTTTCAAATGTACTAAATAAATTGAGACTTATCAAATGACCGGTCTTCTGATCAAGAAAGAAAGACATTAGTCGTCAGTAACAAGCATTTAATGTAATGAATTAAACCGAATGGCGCGCATTCATGTGAGCCTTCAAATTTGCTTTAATGGTGAAACTTTTCTCACACTCATTGCATTCAAATGGCCTTTCACCAGAATGTTGCATCATGTGCACTTTCAGATTACTATCACTCGTGAAGGCCTTTTCACATTGAGGGCATGGAAATGGCCTTTCGCCTGTGTGCAACATCATATGCTTCTTTGAGGTGCCAAGTGTTTTAAAAGACTTCTGGCACACACCACACACGTACGGCCTTTCACCAGTGTGCACTCTCACATGCGATTTCAACTGCGACTCCACCGTAAACATCTTTCCGCAATAGCCACACTGATAGGGTTTCTCTCCGGTGTGAAGCCTCATATGGTCCCTCAAGTTGCTTTTCTGTTTGAACGTTTTCTCACACACAGTGCATGAAAAAGGTCTTTCACCGGTGTGCTTTCGCATGTGAGTAGTGTAGTGATTCTTATTGGAGTAGGCCATTGAGCACACATGGCATTTGTGAGGTTTTTCTGAAGTGTGGGCTGACCGGACGTGCCTCTCGAGAGCGGGTTTGTGGAAGGATTTTGGGCAAAAACTGCACTTGATTGGCGCCTCTCCCGAGTGCACCAACATGTGCTCCCGTAATCGGCTACCGCTCACATACGACTTCTCGCACACCGTACATTGGTGCGGTCTTTCACCAGTGTGCACACGCATGTGTACCGTCAGACCTCCTTTTCTGAAGAAGCTCTTACGGCAAATGCTGCAAGCGTAAGGTCTTTCACCAGTGTGCCTTCGCAGGTGATCGTTCAACTTATATTGTGACTTGAATGTCTTCTTGCATATGTCGCATTCGTGGATAGCATTAATTCTCTTCACTGAAACTTTTTTGCTGGCTTTTGAAGCACTTGGACGATTTGCATTAGCCAACTTTTTTCTCTTGAAGTCAATGACTTGGAGGCCACTGAAGATCCCCGGGGTCACAGAAACTGTTTTTATATTGCTAACTGTTTGTATATCGCCATCTGTTTGTACATCACAAAATGTTTGTATATCGCCATCTGTTTGTACATCACACAATGTTTGTATATCGCCAACTGTTTCTACGTCCTCAACTGTTTGTATATTATCTTCTTGCAGTCTGACGTCAGCTTCAATATTAGAAGATTGTACAACTTGAAGTTCTGCTTCATTGGCTGCAGTTTCTCTCTCTTCTTGAGCATATTCCATAGCTCCGTCATCAGGTGGAAGAGCTTCGTGTCCAGTAGCACATTCTTTGTGCATAAGACTCTTGTGTTGACCCAACGAAGTCACAGATCCAAACAGTTCAAAGCAGATTAAACACCGTACAACACTCGGCCTGTGCAACACCTCTCTCCGGGCTTAAACAAAATGAAATAAATTCAGTTATCATAAACAGGACAACATTTTGAGGGGAAAATTTCAGTGCAATGTAGAAAAACCAACCTGTTTGAGAGACGATGTTCACGGTGACGTCTGCATTCGTTTCCCATGCAGCCACAAGACGCTGCAAAATGTCCAGGCGGTCCTTCTGCTTTGGGCCGTTGACCAGTATTGAGAGCTTCTGCAGGAGCTCATGAAGCATAGTAAACCTGGGGAGATGAATAAATGTTTGGAATAGAAACAAACCAAACTGACCAAACATTAATTTTTCATTTTTAACTAGCCCAAGTTAATAAGAGTGACATTTTGCAGATATCTGGGGTGAAAGCCTGGATGTCAAGACCCAACACTGCATTAATAACTGTGTCACATGATGAGACTTGGGCCATTCAAGTGAACATGGTGTTGGCATAGACTGCACATCTGGCTTGGTCATCTAATGGTGTTAAACAAGGCGGTGTATTATCACCTATTCTGTTCTGTATGTATGTTGATAAAAAAAAGACCAAAGTCATGTGCAATGAAATAGCGAAAAGAAGACCCAGGAAAGGAATCACAATCGACGGAGAAACGCTTGAAGAAGTGGCAGAATATAAATATCTTGGAAGAATGTTAACATCCCGAAACGAAATGAGTACAGAGATCAATCAAAGGATAACAGCTGGTTGGAGAAGATTTGGTCAGTACAGCCACTTCCTGAAAGACAAGAACATCCCCAACAATTTGAAAAAGAGGATCATGGACACTGTAATTTTACCATCATTGACATATGGTGCCGAAACTTGGGCCCTCACAAAACATCAAGCAAGAAAACTGGCAGCAGCACAGAGAAGCATGGAAAGAAGCTTGCTTAACATCACGTTGAAAGATAAGATCAGAAATGAAGTCATCAGAGAAAGATCAAAAGTTAAAGATATCACTAAAGAAGTAAGAGAAAAGAAAAGCACCTGGGCAGGACATGTTGCACGAATGGCAAACAACAGAAGGGCCAAGATGACCACAGAATGGACACCAAGAGAGGGAAAGAGAGCCAGAGGAAAGCCAAAGAGAAGGTGGAGGGACGAAGTGGAGGAAGAGGTTGGCATGAACTGGATGCACAAGGCCCAAAATAGAGAGGAATGGAGAAGGTTGTGGAGGCTATCCGCCAGCAGTGGCGAGAACAGCTGAAGATGATGATGATGATGATGATGTCTGTTGATGGGTTACTTTGTAAATTAAATGAGTCACGAGTTGGGTGTCATTTAGGTGATTTATACGCAGGTGCGTTGTGGAGCTTTGGATGTTCTTACTTTAATCATATAGCCTGTAACGAGTCCATACTACATGTAGTAGACTCGTGAACCTTCGAAAAGTTTCTCAATGTTTACTTCGCTGTGGAACGTTCTAGTCGCAGAGACTTCCAGAGCATCGTCCCCTCGCCTATATAAGCTGCGCGAGCGCCTAGAGTGTTTCAGTTCCGTTTTCAATGTCGCCTTTCGGTACTCTTACGGAGTGTTGCCACTATACCAAATACGCTCTACTTGCATTTTTCCTACAATAAGTTTTTGTTGACGGATCATCGTTGTTCTTTCCACGGACCACCTTCTATTAAGAGAAGAACACGGCATAGCCATTCCTTGGAGAAAATGTATGAAAAGAATCCGGCGTTTAAGTCAAAGAACCCACTCTTGTTTGCTGCCTGCCATCACTGACAAACCCACCATTTTTATACAGTTGCTTTTGATATTAATACCTTTCATAAAATCCTGTCGTAATAGCCTAAACGCCCTTATTAAACTGTTATGGATTATCTAAGGAAAGTCAATTGACAACTGCTCGAAACTCCTTTTGTCATTCTTCCCTTTTAATATTGATTATTTTGAAATGCAAATGTACCCCAATTCAATGTCTAATAATGATATAAACATTGCAGAAACCATCAATGAACTCTGCCTTATGCGAGACAACACTATAAACTATTTGATCACTATAAATGAAAAGCTCAAGACTGTTGAATGATTTACCCAAAGTATTAAGAAAGACTGATGACAAAAACGCGTTTAAAAAACATTTAAGAACTCACTTTTTACAATGTTCTATTGAGTATGCTTTTGACTATGTTTTATTATGTTTTATTATGTTTTATTATGTTTTATTATGTTTTATTATGTTTTATTATGTTTTATTATGTTTTATTATGTTTTATTATGTTTTATTGTATGTTATATGTATTATTTTTTTTTTCACTTATATGCATGACACGTTTAGCGCTCAGAAACACCTTAACGTATTTTAGCGCTTAGCGCTCAAGAAATGAATAAATATTATTATTATAATTATCATTTATTTCATTTTCATAGATCTTCCAAAGGGCCATGGAGATGCCATGACTGAAATAAGTCGTCGATGGTCATAGGCTCTCCAGGATGAAAATTTATGCGCTGCACTGCAGGAGAGTGCAGAGACTGCTGTATGGCCAAGCCTCTGACAACCCAGATGAAAAAAGCTAAAGTCAAAAAACTAATGAGAAACATTAGTGATAAGGTTGGCTTCATTTGGCAGAAGTATGAAGTCCATTATGTTTAATTTTTCAGTTTGACGAAATTAAAAGTCTAGGAGGGCAGGCCATCTTCTTTATGGTAAAAGGTGACAAAATGTATCTCTATGGGACAAAGGATCTAGTCAAGGCTCCCACCTTCGCTCCAAACATTGAAAAGTTCTCTACGGACCTCCTTAACCATTGCTCAGATGAGTCAGATGGTGGCGTGTGTTTTATGATTACTGCACTTACAACTTGGTCTTTATTAGGCTTATTGAGTCTAATTTTCTCATCAGCTGAACCAAGGAAGCATGGTCTTGTCACTCAACTTCAAGACATGCTGAACAGCCAATAAAGTAGATCAACCCATAATTTTTATTCATGAATGAATGCTGCTATAATAGTGCTATTATCTGAAAATATTCTGTATTTGACAGAAATGGAAGGAAATTGATGTTTTACGGCACACCAACACTAATTTGACAGACAATCTATAATTCAATACTCAAGAATTTCATGTTGTGTTTCAGGTGCCTTCAAATGGAAATCAGTTCGTTTCTCTTATAAGAAATTGGATGAAGGGGAGATTCATGTCGTGGGTTTGCCGAAAGGGGTTGCGCTGAAACGACCGGCCAGGCTCTCCTCAGCCACAATTAGAAACATACTATCCAAGAGCCACCTTTTTCACGTGGAAGGTTTGTCGATTTGCTCATTGACCGGGTGGAATTCCTTACTTGATTGCCACGCACGGCATATTGTAATCTTCTGAACCAAATTGTAAGAGATTATCCTGTTGATCTCCAAATATGTCATCGTTTTACTAAGTTTTTATGTGGTTAACTAAGTCAAATAACCCACTTGCATCAATCATTCGTGATCTATTTTCTCGTTTCTACCTCTCTTTACCATAATCATTCCCCAACAACCGCCAACTGACCTCTCTTCTTTTTGGTGAAAGNGTGACAAAATNGTATCTCTATTCGCCAAAGGATC
>KB311685.1:19077-41873 GCA_000328365.1 Capitella teleta | reverse complement strand
GTTGGAGAAGATTTGGTCAGTACAGCCACTTCCTGAAAGACAAGAACATCCCCAACAATTTGAAAAAGAGGATCATGGACACTGTAATTTTACCATCATTGACATATGGTGCCGAAACTTGGGCCCTCACAAAACATCAAGCAAGAAAACTGGCAGCAGCACAGAGAAGCATGGAAAGAAGCTTGCTTAACATCACGTTGAAAGATAAGATCAGAAATGAAGTCATCAGAGAAAGATCAAAAGTTAAAGATATCACTAAAGAAGTAAGAGAAAAGAAAAGCACCTGGGCAGGACATGTTGCACGAATGGCAAACAACAGAAGGGCCAAGATGACCACAGAATGGACACCAAGAGAGGGAAAGAGAGCCAGAGGAAAGCCAAAGAGAAGGTGGAGGGACGAAGTGGAGGAAGAGGTTGGCATGAACTGGATGCACAAGGCCCAAAATAGAGAGGAATGGAGAAGGTTGTGGAGGCTATCCGCCAGCAGTGGCGAGAACAGCTGAAGATGATGATGATGATGATGATGTCTGTTGATGGGTTACTTTGTAAATTAAATGAGTCACGAGTTGGGTGTCATTTAGGTGATTTATACGCAGGTGCGTTGTGGAGCTTTGGATGTTCTTACTTTAATCATATAGCCTGTAACGAGTCCATACTACATGTAGTAGACTCGTGAACCTTCGAAAAGTTTCTCAATGTTTACTTCGCTGTGGAACGTTCTAGTCGCAGAGACTTCCAGAGCATCGTCCCCTCGCCTATATAAGCTGCGCGAGCGCCTAGAGTGTTTCAGTTCCGTTTTCAATGTCGCCTTTCGGTACTCTTACGGAGTGTTGCCACTATACCAAATACGCTCTACTTGCATTTTTCCTACAATAAGTTTTTGTTGACGGATCATCGTTGTTCTTTCCACGGACCACCTTCTATTAAGAGAAGAACACGGCATAGCCATTCCTTGGAGAAAATGTATGAAAAGAATCCGGCGTTTAAGTCAAAGAACCCACTCTTGTTTGCTGCCTGCCATCACTGACAAACCCACCATTTTTATACAGTTGCTTTTGATATTAATACCTTTCATAAAATCCTGTCGTAATAGCCTAAACGCCCTTATTAAACTGTTATGGATTATCTAAGGAAAGTCAATTGACAACTGCTCGAAACTCCTTTTGTCATTCTTCCCTTTTAATATTGATTATTTTGAAATGCAAATGTACCCCAATTCAATGTCTAATAATGATATAAACATTGCAGAAACCATCAATGAACTCTGCCTTATGCGAGACAACACTATAAACTATTTGATCACTATAAATGAAAAGCGCAAGACTGCTGAATGATTTACCCAAAGTATTAAGAAAGACTGATGACAAAAACGCCTTTAAAAAACATTTAAGAACTCACTTTTTACAATGTTCCATTGAGTATGCTTTTGACTATGTTTTATTGTATGTTATATGTATTGTTTTTTTTTTCACTTATATGTATGACACGTTTAGCGCTCAGAAACATCTTAACGTATTTTAGCGCTTAGCGCTCAAGAAATGAATAATATTATTATTATAATTATCATATATTTCATTTTCATAGATCTTTCAAAGGGCCATGGAGATGCCATGACTGAAATAAGTCGTCGATGGTCATAGGCTCTCCAGGATGAAAATTTATGCGCTGCACTGCAGGAGAGTGCAGAGACTGCTGTATGGCCAAGCCTCTGACAACCCAGATGAAAAAAGCTAAAGTCAAAAAACTAATGAGAAACATTAGTGATAAGGTTGGCTTCATTTGGCAGAAGTATGAAGTCCATTATGTTTAATTTTTCAGTTTGACGAAATTAAAAGTCTAGGAGGGCAGGCCATCTTCTTTATGGTAAAAGGTGACAAAACGTATCTCTATGGGACAAAGGATCTAGTCAAGGCTCCCACCTTCGCTCCAAACATTGAAAAGTTCTCTACGGACCTCCTTAACCATTGCTCAGATGAGTCAGATGGTGGCGTGTGTTTTATGATTACTGCACTTACAACTTGGTCTTTATTAGGCTTATTGAGTCTAATTTTCTCATCAGCTGAACCAAGGAAGCATGGTCTTGTCACTCAACTTCAAGACATGCTGAACAGCCAATAAAGTAGATCAACCCATAATTTTTATTCATGAATGAATGCTGCTATAATAGTGCTATTATCTGAAAATATTCTGTATTTGACAGAAATGGAAGGAAATTGATGTTTTACGGCACACCAACACTAATTTGACAGACAATCTATAATTCAATACTCAAGAATTTCATGTTGTGTTTCAGGTGCCTTCAAATGGAAATCAGTTCGTTTCTCTTATAAGAAATTGGATGAAGGGGAGATTCATGTCGTGGGTTTGCCGAAAGGGGTTGCGCTGAAACGACCGGCCAGGCTCTCCTCAGCCACAATTAGAAACATACTATCCAAGAGCCACCTTTTTCACGTGGAAGGTTTGTCGATTTGCTCATTGACCGGGTGGAATTCCTTACTTGATTGCCACGCACGGCATATTGTAATCTTCTGAACCAAATTGTAAGAGATTATCCTGTTGATCTCCAAATATGTCATCGTTTTACTAAGTTTTTATGTGGTTAACTAAGTCAAATAACCCACTTGCATCAATCATTCGTGATCTATTTTCTCGTTTCTACCTCTCTTTACCATAATCATTCCCCAACAACCGCCAACTGACCTCTCTTCTTTTTGGTGAAAGGTGACAAAATGTATCTCTATTCGCCAAAGGATCTGGTCAAGGCTCCCACCTTCGCTCCAAACATTGAAAAGTTCTCTACGGACCTCCTTAACCATTGCTCAGATGAGTCAGATGGTGGCGTGTGTTTTATGATTACTGCACTTACAACTTGGTCCCTTATTAGGCTTATTGAGTCTAATTTTCTCATCCGCTGAACCAAGGAAGCATGGTCTTGTCACTCAACTTCAAGACATGCTGAACAGCCAATAAAGTAGATCAACCCATAATTTTTATTCATGAATGAATGCTGCTATAATAGTGCTATTATCTGAAAATATTCTGCATTTGACAGACAATCTAAAATTCAATACTCATAAATGTTGTGTTTCAGGTGTCTTCAAATGGAAATCAGTTCGTTTCTCATATAAAAAATTGGATGAAGGGGAGATTCGTGTCGTGAGTTTGCCGAAAGGAGTTGCGCTGAAACGGCCGGCTAGCCTCTCCTCAGCCACAATTAGAAACATACTATCCAAGAGCCACCTTTTTCACGTGGAAGGTTTGTCGATTTGCTCATTGACCGGGTGGAATTCCTTACTTGATTGCCACGCACGGCATATTGTAATCTTCTGAACCAAATTGTAAGAGATTATCCTGTTGATCTCCAAATATGTCATCGTTTTACTAAGTTTTTATGTGGTTAACTAAGTCAAATAACCCACTTGCATCAATCATTCGTGATCTATTTTCTCGTTTCTACCTCTCTTTACCATAATCATTCCCCAACAACCGCCAACTGACCTCTCTTCTTTTTGGTGAAAGGTGACAAAATGTATCTCTATTCGCCAAAGGATCTGGTCAAGGCTCCCACCTTCGCTCCAAACATTGAAAAGTTCTCTACGGACCTCCTTAACCATTGCTCAGATGAGTCAGATGGTGGTGGTGTGTTTTATGATTACTGCACTTACAACTTGGTCCCTTATTAGGTCTAATTTTCTCATCAGCTGAACCAAGGAAGTATGGTCTTGTCACTCAACTTCAAGACATGCTGAACAGCCAATAAAGTAGATCAACCCATAATTTTTATTCATGAATGCTGCTATAATAGTGCTATTATCTGAAAATATTCTGCATTTGACAGACAATCTAAAATTCAATACTCATAAATGTTGTGTTTCAGGTGCCTTCAAATGGAAATCAGTTCGTTTCTCTTATAAAAAATTAGATGAAGGGGAGATTCGTGTCGTGAGTTTGCCGAAAGGGGTTGCGCTGAAACGGCCGGCTAGCCTCTCCTCAGCCACAATTAGAAACATACTATCCATGAGCCATATTTTTCACGTGGAAGGTTTGTTGATTTGCTCATTGACCGAGTGGAATTCCTTACTTGATTGTTAGCGTTCAGGATTAGTATGTAATATTTATAAAAAACACGCTTATCATTCCTTATGAAAACGAATGCACATTTCAGTTCCATAGTTGGAGGTGGAGTGCTCGTGTTGTGGCAAAGGGACTGTTGAAATCAAGTGCCCCTTCTCAAGAAAAATGTTGACCCTTGACCTCCCGACCTGCATGGCCATGAAAATGGAGTTGTGTTCTGCCAACCTTCAGTGAAACCCCTTCACAAGTACTTTTACCAGATGCAAGGGCAAATACTCCAAACCAAAACCCTCTACTGTGACTTTGTTGTGTACACACCGAACGGTCTCCACCTTAAAAGACTCATTTGACTCAGATTTTTGTGCCACCATGGTTGAGACTTGTTTGGCGAGTAAAAGTCAGAATGAATTTGTGGCTGCTATCCAGACAACTGTCTTGGAAATATGTTAATGGTTTCCTTATAAGGATTGTTGTACTATAACCACGCCCCTACGTTGGTCACCTGACCGTTTATCAGATCCTAATTGGCTGGAGACTTTGTGACCTTTGTGACCTAAGTAGATTCCCCCTTCCCCCAATTTTATGACATGTATCCCAGGGCTTGTTCCCAAAATAGAATTGAAATTACTAATTAGCATATCATTTAAATATGGCTTAGGGAGCTTCAAACTTGAAAATCAATGCTGTTAAATCTGTCCTCATGGCAACTGCTGCGTCGCCAGCAGGGGTGCAGGGAGGGATAATACTTTCACTTCATGATCTTCCAACTCTCTCCCAGGGTATACTATATATAGGCCTGTACATGCACTCACGCAGGATATTTAAGGGGAGAAACCACATAAAAGGTGGAATTAAGAGGATTTTTATCTAGGCAAGCATAGTGAGGATGTTTCATTACAGAAGTTGCAAATGATTCGGCTTCGGCTCCGGCGAATAATAGACTTCCGAAGCTTAGGCTTCGGCGATTCGGCCTTTTTCATGATTCGGCCAGCTCTAGTATGAAGATTAATGTTATTGCAGCAAAGTTAGCAGATAGTTACAATGAAGAAAACAGCAGTAAGTTCTGGTCCTCTGTAAAACGAATGAGAGGGCAAGGAACACTGCTCCCCATGTGTATGGATGGGGCCATCGGTAACAATAATATCGTTACAGCTGTAATCATAATTCTGGTGTGACCACTTGCACTTGTGAGTTCGTCGGATCGACATGCATGGCTGATCACTGGCCGCTGCGGAGTCATTGTCCAAAAACCTGTCCATTCGGTCAGCAGCAGCGAGCTCAACTTGTGTCGATCTGACCTCTAAGCGCAGGTTTCATACATTACTGTATAATGTACAGATACTTTTATTTCGTTCAGTTGAACTGAATCGCCTTGCTGAGTGAGTGAGTGATGGGGTTTTACGGCTCCACCCAACCCATTCGGGTGATACGAGCGCCAGAACAGAAGGCCTGGGACCGGGGTTTCCCCCTACTCTTATTGATAAATCCCAAGGATTCTTTATCCTGCATACCACCATAGACAGTAGTACACAGCGCCCGGCCTTCTTACGCAGTTTGGCAGCACTGCAGAGTCACTGAAGAATCACAATTGTAATTCACAATCATAACGCCAGTGGCCGGATGGGATCTCGAACCCGGGACCTCAACCCCCATGGTCGGCATAGGATTACAGACAGCGGTTTAACCCACTGTGCTATTCTGTGCCCCCGAATCGCCTTGCTAAATAAACGGATTTGTTTGGAGAGAAGTCTCAACTAGGTTTCGAACTGATGACGACATCAACAGTTCAAACTTCGTACAAAAAGGAACCTGACACTGCCAAACTCCTCAAACGAGAGACGGCGAACGCCAAGAAAGCCTTCACTGCTGCACTCGCAAACCTCACCAAGTCTCGCGGTGACGTCAATGCCGCAGTCCACGTGGTTCGGCAACGTTCTCTCGCATACAGAGAAGCCCATGCCAAGCTGATTGCTATCTCTACTCCCAAGCACCGTGCCAAAGAGCAGGCGCGCCTCCTGGAAAATGAAGATAGCGTCGAAGGAACCCTAGCACTGATTATGAGAACTTGCAAACATTGTACGAGTATTTGACTGGCGAACCGCAAGAACTTGTTCATAGTTGTTTGTATATAGCAAGTAACGATTATGAACCGGCGCTTAACTTCCTAGCTAAAGCATATGGGGATCCATATAAACTAGCGAATGCTTATTTGGATCAGCTGATGTCTTGACCCCTTCTTACGAATGGCGATGTCGATGCATCGCTTAAGTTGTCTAATTTTCTCTTGCGCTGCGTAAACGCGATGAGTGACAATTTATGAGTGCTTTGGATCACCCAAACACCTTCCAAATAGTTGTGACGAAATTTCCCCAATATCTATTTAATCGCTGGCCAGAGAGAACACAGCATATAGTGAATTGTGGCAGGGCAGTTACTTTGAAAGACATGTCCTCATTTCTGCAGTTTAATGCCACTGCAGCGAATGACCCCGTTTTCGGACGGAAAGCGATTACGAAACTAAGTGTGAAACAGACTAGTGTTGTTAGTTAGTTGTTGTTAGTACTGGTAGGTACTGTTGGTAGGTACTGTTGTAAGTACTGTTGGTAGTACTGAGTCTTCTTTTGCTGTTGAGACAAGGTTAAACCGAAAAAAATAATTCACGTGATTCTTGTGTGGTAAAGTGGGTCATAGAGTAGACTCATGTCCTGGTTTTGTGTCCTTGAAAAAGGACACAACACTGATAAAGTTGAGGCGCTGAAGAAAAAGAAACTTTATTTTGAGTGTTACGGTCGAGGTCACACAGTGAGCAGTTGTAAACACAAAAATGACATGTAACAAATGTAAACAAATGCACCCAACTGAAATTCATCGCGACGCACAGACGTCTGATCCGTCACGCATGATCTGTCACGACTTCTCAGTCTGGAGTTAACCATGTGATTTTGCCAGTTGTAATTAGAACAAATCTGATAAAAAGTGTTTTAATGCATATGTATTAATTAAGTTGCACGTTCTTTTCTCATAATAATTATATCTGTTGTTTTTAAATCAAGGCCCTATATACAAGTTTTGTATCTGGCTCTGATTGCTTCTTTGAATTTCCTTTCATTTTTCTTTAAGTTCATGTACGTATGTAGTTATGTAATAATTATATTCTTTGAAGTGAGTGATTGGGGTTTTACGGCTCCACCCAACCCGTTCGGGTGATACGGGCGCCAGTATATATTCTTTGAAGCAATAAACTATTATCTTATCTTATCTAACTTATTGCTTTCTCGATAACGGAAGTAGCGGTTGTTTTAGGTCTGAAGATTTGTTCGATCATTTAAAAATGCGCCTAACATCATGCTGGCAAGTTTGAATTAGCTGATGCCATGTCGACGCCAGATCAGACGAGTTAATTGTGGCGCCGCTGATGTTTTTGCTGCATTCACAAAATAAGTCACGCCTTAGGTATAGTATGCTATACTGGTAGTTAGTCCGACTACTATAGTACATGTAGTAGCAGCGGTTAATGAATCGTTGCTTCCATCATGCCCTCAATGACACGAAATTTGGAATCGGAAGTTGATTCAAACTCATCATCTCATGCTCCAATATGTTAACACGGCTTAGTTAACGCTCAAGTTAACCTTTTTTTTAATTTCTTTTGAAGATGCTCGCTAAGGTCGATCAAAGAATTTGCGGCGTCAACAAGTCTGTGCGTTTTCCTTTGTTGGCTGTCTTGGATCACCTAATTCAGAGTGGACACGTGGCCATTCCAACATACCAGCATGTAGCAGTGCCACATTATGACAAACTCGCTCATCTGCTCAATCGCATATCTACTCAATTGCATATCCACTCAATCGCTTCATTATCACACTACAATATATAAACGCAGTTAACCCAGTAGAGGGAAACACACTTTTCTAGTAATAGTACTGAATGCTTCTGACGCATTGCTAATTAGATAAATGTGCGCTATATCATAAGTATATGAGAGTGCATTGTGATTGTCACATACGATCGACCTAGCACAGATTCTCGGGCGAGGTCTGTATACCTCGCCCGACGGTAAACCGCTTCTTTTTGCGTCTACTGGCAGCGAGGCTCCACACTCAGCCGATTGCATGATAAATATAGACATATTATCCGACAAATCCTTGTGTTTAATCCCTCCAGACGTTAGATGGTATATTTATGCTCCAAGAAAAAACAATATGAGCCAGTACCATCATGTCGAACTTACATTAATTAAAACCCGCAACAAAATATCACTTCGTGAAGAAGTAAACAAACGCCATTTTGCGAGTGACGTCACTCAGCGCATGCGCACTGCATTGTAAACAAGCGCACATGCTTCACTTTCCCGCTCAAACTTTTCTCACAACTTTCGAATGAAAATGAATAAAAATTTTCATATACTGATTGGTGATGCACAAAATATTGCGTATTAATAATTAATACGTATTCCTTTGTGAAGACTCGGTATAAATTACTTGCGCAACTGCAAGGGAAGATAGGCCGCATGTTGAACTGCTTCGCGCGGGAAAATTGTATGCGCATGCGTGTATGTTTACTTCGCACTACGCAGGCGCCGTGCTCTGGTTTATTTATAACACGTGGGGAGCAGGTCATGTGACACAACAATCGAAAAGCGGAGAGAAACCTGTAAAGTCACTTTTTTCCGTTGCGGATCCAGTTTAAGTAGGTTTATGGTACTGGTTTCAAACAAAATTTAGTACCAGCCTCTACCTGGTATGGCTCTGCAGACGCTGGTGCCTTCATAAATATAATTACAAGCGTGGAATTCTAGAAATCGTGGTTCACGAACTGGAGTTTAATGAGTTTACCGTACAGCGAGACCCATTGGGCTCGCTGTAGTATGTCAGCTACAATCGACCTAAATTAAAATTGGTTGAGAAAGTGACATAATGATAATATTTATCAAGAACCTACAGATACAAAATAATTGCATTTTATGCTATATTTTTAGTTTGAATTTCTGGCGAGTAAAAATATATTTTGGCGAGTAAAAATTCCGTTTACTCGCCATGTGGCGAGTAAACTTTTTCTCTTATTTCGAGCCCTGCCTAAGTGTGGGATGCATACATTACTGTGTAATGTACAGATACTTTTATTTCGTCCAGTTGAACTAAATCTCCTTGCTAATAAACGAATTTGTTTGGAGAGAAGACTCAACTTGGTTTCGACATGATGGCAACGACAGAGGTATTATCGCTCATCAAATACCAGCACACGATATAACAAATATATATATATGGCGACTGTACAATACTATTTAAGGTATTACCCTATTGAGTCTATAAAAATAGATAAATAAAAAATAATTACCTTTAATTTGACAAGAATAGATATATTCTAGCTCGATGAATAAGGGAAAATGCTCTGGATAATTCCTCTTTGAGGCTGACATTCAAACTGCAGTGAAATAGTTGGCTAACATCCGAGTTAAGCGCCGTTCATATATAGGTAGGCATGGAATAATCATAATAATAATAATTATTATTATTTATTTCGTACAAAAACATGTACAAGAAAAATGAACGGATAAAGAAAAACAAAAACGATAAAGGTAAAAGTAATGGTAAATATAAGTGCATACAATAATCCAAATGTGAAACTAGGCTGTGCTATACAACGAGTGAGAGAGAGAACCTGTGCTAAACTAGAAAAAAAAAAAACTTAACAACAAAATACAGATTTGCATCAATTCAAGATACGGTAATAATTATACAATCAATTAATACATAGTGAATTAATTAAAAACAAAACATCAGTATTATCGAATTCGTTGGATATATTCAAAATATTATCTTAAAGAGAAGCACTTACGGTGCGTACACCTTGTCACCTTTAGAATTAATCAAAACCTTTGGATATCCCAAAAACACACAAATTTCAAAATTAAAAAGTTGACAAAAAAATATATATATATCGTTCGGCCCGCAAATCGTTCCATTCACATAATTATATACAGTGAATATCATGCATGACCACTTCTGGTTCCACAAGCACAAACGCCTCTTACAGAAAGTTGCATATACTTGGGAATCCAGGGAGCGTCACTCAGATGGATACAAGAATTTTTACTTGGAAGAGTCCAGAGAGTTGTATTGGGAGTGCACTATTCGAAATGGGTACAGGTGTCAAGCAAAATACCCCAAAAGAGTGTGCTGGGCCCTCTGCTATTTCTACTATATATGTGAATGACATCCCGGAAAGACTTTCATTTACAGTGAGACTATTTGCAGATGATGCCAAAATTTACAGATAGATAATAACGGAGGTAAACCATATTGGTTTACAACAGGACATCACAAGAGTGTGTGAATGGTGCCATGAATGGCAAATGAAGCTGAACTTCAGCAAATGCAAAGTGATGACCATCAAGCCAGGGCCAGCCGACAGATGTACAGTATACCTTCTGAGGCAAGGCGGCACCGCAGTAAGGTGCGCAGCATGTGACAACGAAATGGATCTTAGGGTGAACATCGACTCGCAGCTGAAGCCAAATCCGTGAGAAAGTGGCCAAAGCCAACCAGGTGGTTGGTCTCATGTTCCGATCGTTCAAGAACCTCGATAACCCAACCTTCGTGTTGCTCTACAAGGCCCTAATTAGACCTCAACTAGAATACGAAAGTGTCGTGTGGTCCTAACTGACTACCCTGCTCACAAAAAAAAATGGAATCTGTGCAAAGGAAAGCAACGGGGAGACTGCCAACCATGAATCAGCTGAGCGAGTGAGTGAGTGATGGGGTTTTACGGCTCCACCGAGTCACCAAAGAATTACAATTATAACGGATTACAATTATAATTCACAATCATAATGCACGTGGCCTGATCGGGTCTCGAACCTGGGACCTCGACCCCCACGGCATTGGATTGTAGTCAGCGGTTTAACCCACCGAGCTATTCGGTGCCCTAATTGGCTGAGCTATGAGCAGAGACTATGCAGCCTATAGGCCCACCTACCCTGGAATATCGGAGGCTGAGATATGACATGCTGCAAGTGTTCAAGATCGTGAAAGGCCTAGAGGACATTGACCCTGAATCAGTGATATGCAAGGCTAACTCGGGGAGGACGCGAGACCACAAGTGGAAACTGGAAAAAGAGAGGACGAGAACTGCACATGCCAGGAAGAGCTTTTGACATAGAGTTGTCGACAACTGGAACGAGTTGCCTGAAAGAGTGGTGAACGCAATTAACCTCAATGAATGAGTTCAAGTCGAGGCTCAACAAAGCCTGGAAGCACCACCCTATAAAGTTCACATCGAGCTTCATGTGACCCATCTCCAGACCTTGCCATTCTACATTTATTGTTTTCTTCTCCTTTTTCTGCACTTTTTTTTACACCGTCCGAACTAATTACGATGTCCTGGGTACTTAAGAGTACCATATAATTTTTTTCATTTTTTTATTATAAGAACCTCGGCCCAACATTCAAGTAGCTTCAAATTGCTGCAAGGTGTTACCTAGTCACACAAATGTGACAGAATATCTGTTTGCATACATGCACTACTATTGCAATTCAGTATAATAGGCTCCACACATTTTGGGTAGAGGTTCATCCGGAATCATTGGTTGCATAACTGTCTCATTGGCTCCCTGGGCGAAATTTATAGAAATTACCAGTGGTAGGACTCTAGAATACTCAGCATAACGATTCTTCCATCAATGAGTGAGGAATATAATGCATTGCATAGTTTTGAAAATCTAGGCCTACTCCACAGCGGCCCTTAGTACAAGTAGGCTGCCCCACATCAAATCTGTCACATAGTCATTCCACATTTTCCTCTGCCGCCCTCTTCCTCTTCTGTCTTCAACATTGCTCAGCATGCCTGTCTTTGAGAATCTGTCATGTCTGACGGTATAGCCAAACCATGCAAGTTTCCTGCTTTTTATGGTTGCCAGCAGTGGTTCCTAACTTCCTGCGTGGGGGCCAGGCAGTCTATATGCCTCTTCTTTCACATATTCGTATGTTGCTCTACCAGATTTGCTGCAGTTTGGCCATTGCTGCTGTCACTGCTCCTACTCTCAAACGGAATGAACGAATCAATAAATGGTGCTTAACGGCACTTTTATTCTCAAACGGACCTCCCTTCCCCTGATGCTTTCCTGTGTCAGCACTGTGCCCAGATATTTTTTATTTATTTATTACTTCAAACTTATGAATCGCGAAATTCAGAAAGAAATAAAAACTGTTCAAACGCAATGTACAATAATACAATAAAATGATAAAAAGTTAATTTGTTAGGATTTGTCATAAAAAGCTTTTCGGAAAACGTGTGTCTTAAGTTTTGATTTATATTCAGGTGGTGTGATGAAAGGCGAATACTTTGGGGGAGTTCATTCCAAAGAGAAGGATCAGCAGAACTGAAGCAACGACCACCTACACTTTTTGGTTTGTATTGCAGAGGATTTATTCGTATATCGGAGGACGATCTCAAACGACGAGTTGGACGATGTACGCTGGTGCAAAGCCATGCAAGGCTTTGTAGGTTATGAGACAAATCTTGTACTGCACTCTGAATTCGACGGGTAGCCAATGCTGCTGGAGAAGAATTGGTGTGATGTGATCGTTCCTCTTTGCTCTCACGACCACACGAGCAGCAGCATTTTGCGCTTTCTGGAGCCTGCTTCTCACTACAACGGGGTGCCTGTAAAAGAGTGCATTGCAGTAGTCTAAATGGGAGATGACATGGGCCTGCATCAGGGCACGATTTGCAGATGTTGTGAGGTACTCACGAATTTTCCAAATGCGATTGACGTGGAAGAACATAGTCCGGCACAGAGCATTCACGTGATCTTCTAAATTAAATGCAGAGTTAAATAACACACCGAGGTCCCTAATTGACATGGACGGATTGATGTTGTTATCGTCAAGTGTCAGTGTTGGGCGATGGGTTGGCTGACTGGACATCGGATTTGGACGCTGAATTTCAAACATCTCAGTCTTGTCCTCATTTAGTTTTAAGTAGTGGTCGTCCATCCATCGTTTTATGGCACTCACTGCTAAAACTCCATTGATGATTCAATTCCCAGTTCTGGCGCCCGTATCATCCGATTGGTTTGAGCGGAGCCGTAAAACCCCATCATGTATCACGTATCACGTTCTCCCAGTCAGCAATAACATTCTAGTTCTTTGAGCTCACAAATCATGCCACAGGCATGTAGGGTGCCTAGTTTTGATGGTGTTGTTGATGTTGTTGATGTTAATTGTTGTTGACACTCCCAGTTGCCAATTTATAAAACACCTTTCACACCCTTGCGTGCAATGGGTCACGTAGTCATTGTTAAGCCCGGCCTCAATCGATCTGGCATGGTTGTCCTTTTCTTGCTCCTCATGTCCTATCTAAAGGCTTGTGACAGCTTGACGGCACCTATTCCTCTTCAAGTGAGTGATGGGGTTTTACAGCTCCACCCAATCCGATCGGGTGGTACGAGCGCCAGTCCTGTTCCTATTCCTCTTCAAACATCGTAATAGTGTGGAATAAATATGGAACTTGAATTTGCTTTGACCCTCGAAATCTCAACTGCCACTTGACTAGTAATATACTTGGGAAGTTAAGCAGCACAGCTTTTGGCAACGGAGATTTTCTCATCATCAAACAAGCAGACACAAAGAGTGGCTATCAGACCTAACAACTGGATCAGAAAATCCAATATCTAATATCTTCTAATACCTCATTCCAAAACTATTGCTTTGTAAGACTCCAGTTTGACCTCTCATATTTCGCATCTTACTCAACACTTGATGTGTGCCTTACTCAACAAAGGTTGTTTGATTCACTTGGACCAGCTACAGTAATCAGGAAAAAGACACGATCAAGGCAATTATTACAACAACCACCAAGTCCTTTCAATATGACCCAAATAAATCTATCGTTGTTGAAACGGATGCATCTCTCAAGAGACTTGGTGCCGCGGAATGTTATATAATGAGTGTTTTGTGCTTGGCGCTACATGTGTGTTAATTCATTTAGGAGAACCAGCTAGTGCTCTTCATCAGTAAAGCCCGTGACATAGGGAATCTGCAACTTAATTGCTGGTAGGCTTGTAGGTTCTTAACAGTAGGCGCGGTAGTTCAATCCCAGCTCAATCTCTTCTTTGGATATATTGTTGTGTAGTCTTTCCTTTCAAAAACCTTTCCAATCAGAAGATCACGCTGAGAAGTTGTCTTTCAATATCAAAGTAGATTCCTTCTGTTAGCAGGAGGCTATGCTAATCCCTTATGTACTCTTTGATGAAGAATAAGCAAGAAATGCAAAGGCTGATGCAGATGATACACATCCAACCGACATTGAAGCCACTCAGTTACGACGTGAATCAATCAATATGGTTCACTGATGACACCATGAAGAGGTGGCGCCTGGTAAGGTTTCTGTGTAAGATCCTGAATCTTGATTCCTATTGGGCGACTTCTAGTGATAACTAAGCAGCCTTCTGACACAACGCTGTATTCATTAGGATCAGAAAAGATTACTTATATCAGGCAAGGACTAATGCTATTTGACTGTCAACACTATTTGTTCTCACTCACTCACTCATCAATCAGGTGAAATATCACCGGGACATCTCTGAGGCTCAGCAGGGGGCCCAGATAGCCTTGTTTCGCAAGCAGCTGCTCCTGGCCATGGAGCTGCAGAAGCCCATGGTCATCCACTGTCGGGATCTGGTGGATTCGAGGGCTGAGATTGATTTCCTGGCAATCATGAAAGCCGTCGTGCCTTGCTTCCATCGGATCCATTGTCACTGTTTCAAGGGATCGCTACACCAAATGTGGTCCTGGAAGCGGTATTTTCCGAACACTGTTTTCGGGTTCGCAGGTGCTCTCCTAAGGCAAGGGTTTTTGTTGGTTCCTGTTATCCGGGCTCTGACTTTGAGTCACATGGTGCTGGAATCAGATGCGCCATACCTGATTCCACCCAATCTCAAAGGGGGACACACTGAAAGCGAGCCTTGGATGGTCCGAGAGTTGGCAAAAAGATTGGCTCACATCAAGGATCTTCCATTGGCTACAGTTCTGAAGGAAACAGCCCTGACCGCTAGTCACTTCTACGATCTAGGGCTGGAGTAATCGTGTCTTCTGTTATGTATGCGCAGTTCCGCTTTTTGTTGTTTTGGGATTAGACAGGGTTCCGTCCATTTCATTTTTGGGATTTTATGATATGTATTATGGGGTTTCCACTCTTTTGTTTTGCTTTGTTTTGTAATGACAACTCAGGTGGCTCCACCGGTGGTTTACCAGAACTGTCAATGGGGTCCTTCTGTTTGGGTATCGGTAACGTCCCACAGGTAGGTTACCAGGCCAGTCGGTAGGGGCGTTGGGAGGGAGGCTCTTTCGTGAGGGGGAAAAGTGTTGTGAAGGGCACTCGCTTGGCAGAGCCACAAGTGGAACTGCCTGGTCGCAAGTGGGTGTGATGGGCCATGACGACACAGAGCGGCCTGTTTGACAGGTCTCATTCTCTCGTGAGGTAGCCAGCAGAGACGGACGGAGGATGACCGAGTGAGCGAGAACAGAAAAGACGTAGTGAAGAACCAGAGTCCAGAGGACTGAATATAAAAGGTAAGCTGTCCTGACAACAGCATTACATGAATTCGTTGGACTAAAAAAAATGCATTTTTCTTGAATTATTATTAAAAAATTATCGCATGAAACTTAAAAATAAGCAAAACAAATTCATAACCATTCTACACTGAACTCTCAAATACTCTCAATTCACGCATTTAGATTTGAACCGCATCATGAGTGGGAAATTTGGATCAGGCTTTTACCTCTTGAAGGTTCAGATCAAATCAGGGGCCATATATAGGTCATGTCAGGATTCAGGATTCTGCTTTCAGCGTTTTTGGTTGGCGTCTACGTCTACCGACGCCAACCTATAATATCACTTCGAACACACTTCTTCGACTCGTGATTGGACAGACCATGCAACTTCTTTCTTCCAATCAGATTCATCAAATTCATGTCAATACACCTGCGCATTGTTACACCACAGGTCAGTCATTATGGTATACCAAACACGAATCTTCAAATCATTTTATCACACGTTATGACTAGCATCCTATATAAATATATATGCTATATACTTTTCAAGTGAAAATAAATGAATAATTTTGATTTCGCATTTTGATTTGAAATTATTATTTATATATGAATTCCAACCATAACGTCACTCTTGGTTCGTTATGATTTCAATGCCGTCCTCACTTAGAAGAAAACAAAAAACTATTTTGTAGAAACTGAGCTGATACTCTTCTCTGAGGCGATTGAAATAACCTGATCGAACCTGTCACACAATTGGGTTGAAATCCTCAGAAGTCAAAAGCTCGAATTTACGCGGAACGATGTACGTGGTGGGTTCATTGTCAGTGATTATGAATAACCATTCAGTGTTATTCCACAACTTAACCGCTACGATTCTTCTTCTTTTTATTTTCTTTTTTAAATTCGTGAATAAAACACATGAATGTGAAGAAGGCAAAACCGATAAAAATACATTCAACAAGTACATACAATTTTGTGTAACAAGTCAGACATGATAAGATCCACGACAACGGCAAATAGAGGTTAAAAGACAATAGTTATTTACATCATAATTAAAAAGCTTGCGCTGATAAAATTCACTCAGTTTTGTTTTAAAACTAGGTGAGTTATACAATTTTTGTATTTCAACAGGTAACATATTCCACAATTGAGGCAAGCGATTAAAGGGATGGGGAACTGAATTTTAAGTGATGTTCTATTGACTCATAGCACCAATTGATAGCATTCCGTGCCAAAAACACCATGCCTGGATGCAAGCGTAAGGAAATAATGCATTCCGAATATCGCGGTTAGCATTGGGCCTATGGGAGAATGACTTCCATTACGAAGTATAGGAGGCAAACGTCAGCTGATGGCTTGCCGTGATTGGTCCCGTTCCCCTCGTGAAACTATCAATTTCAGCCAATCAGAGCAGATCATCTTCGCCATAAAAGGACATCTTTGTTGTTTACGAAACGAAAGCGCATGCGTGGTGCACTCTGGCTGACCTTTTTACTGTTTCAGGATGAGAAACATGGTAGGTGTCCTAGAAAATCGCTTGTTAAAATAAGAAAAATAGCACAAAAAAAATTTTTTTGTTCGCGCCTGACTGGTGGCAAAATGATTATTCTATCTATTTCCGAAAAGAAAATAAAAAAATATCCAGGGGTTTAGTCGCAGGACACGCTGATATGACAAGGCCCATTGTAAAAGATGGGGAACTCGGTGTTTCATCACAGCTCCTGACGTCACGCCTAGTTAGCAATATATCGCCCGCGAAATCGTTAGCGATGATATTTCTTGTGTGGGCCAGGCATAGGAATCATTTTTAGTGCATCAAATAACGACTCAAAGTCCATTTTTAACCAGTTCTCCCTCCCTTTAAAATAGAATGCTTTAAAATGTTCGGTTCTTGAAAATGCTTCATTAAAAATCAAACCATTATGAGAACAACGGAGATTTGCATAACTAGAGTTTACCTTCAATTTGACACAATCGCAAAAATCAACATTAATAAAACCATTCATATATTTACATATAAACATTATGTCAGAAATCTCTCAACGGTAAGAAAGAGGTAAAAGTTCCAAGGTAACTCTCTGCTGATAAGATTCCTCGTTATATAAAATATATCTTGTCATTCGACGCTGTACAGACTCAAGAAGTATTACATCTTTCTCTAAATTATTTATTAGAATATACTTCACTGATTTGATTGATTCAGTGAAGTATATTCTAATAAAGGGCGCGCTAGCGTCTTGTATAATAGAAGTTTGACATTTTGGGGAGCATTATAACTAATAGATCTTTTGATCACACCACACACGCGGTTAGATTTGGCAACTATAGATTTTATGTGGATTAAAACAAAGTTTGCTGTCAAAGATGACATCAAGGTCTTTAAAAGATCCAGTTGACTCTAAAATATTTCCATCGAGATCATAATGAAAAACCACAGGATTTCGAGATCGAGTAATCGTTAAAGCTTGCATTTCATAGCGTTGAATTTCATGCTCCATTTCATGCTCCATCTGAACAGATTATTCAAATCTATTTGTAGCTTTTGACAATCTTTGATTGATTTGATTTCTTTAAAAAAATTACAGTCGTCTGCAAACAAGGCAGTTGTATAGTTCGATAAAACAGAAGGCATGTCATTTACAAACAACAAAAATAAAAGTGGCCCAAGAATTGACCCTTGAGCTACTCCAGATGTAATACCTTTCAATTGAGATTCTCTACCCTCGATTACAACTCTCTGCGTACGATCTGATAAATAGTCGCGAAACCAGTCAAGAAGCACTCCCAAAATATTAAAATCATGGTGTAGTTTGTACAAAATATTTTCGTGGCATACAACATCAAAGGCCTTACTAAAATCCAAGAACTACATGTCAACCTGGCCTCCATTATCTAAATTATGGCCAACAACTTGATAAGCTTTCAGTAATTACGTTGTACAAGACTTGTGTCTAACAAAACCGTGTTGTAATTCATGTGAGGAGAAACATAAGGGTTATGTCATTTACAATACACCGCTCCAACACTTTGGAGGAACATGATCACAAGGATATAGGTCTATAGTTCTCAACCTCAGATTGTTCACCTTTTTTAAATATCGGCACTACGTTGACATATTTCCATTGCGCTGGAACTTTACCCAAGCGAATACTATTGCTAAACGTTCGAGCCAGAGGTTCGACAATCTGCTGAGAGCAGTTCTTGAGCACAAAGAAAGAAATGTCATCAGGTGCGTTTGCCTTGTTAACATTGAATCATAACACTGACATAACTTGCTCAACAGTAAAAATTGGCACTGGAACAGGGTTTAAAGAGAATCAAGTGAAACAGGAATCAAAACAACGCTAGCACGTGGTGTAAAGACAGAGCAAAAGTAGTAAAAAAAAAAAAAAAAAAAATGAATTAGCTTAAGCGTTATTACATTCTGCTTGACCTCTCTTCATACATTTCGGAATAATACTGATTTTGGTTTTAGAACGAAAATAAGACCAAAATCTTTTGGGGTTTTCAAAACACGGTAGACCAAGAGACTCAATGTATGATTGATGCTTCCTTCTTAGAGTGTTGCGGACTTGGTTGTTTAGATTCTCATTTATTCATAAAGAATCCAGGTAGAAAAATTACATGTATTCCCAACAACGAGGAAAGTTACATTTCATTCTCTAAACAGATAATTGATGATTCTTTTCAAAGATGAACAAGGTAAAGAAAAGAACGAGAAAAAAAAAAGAAAAAAAAAAAAGAAAAAAAAAAGAATTGAAATTTTTAGACAGTTATAAATTCAAAAAAAAAGTTTAATGCAAACCTGTTATTTACCCACTCGTTGGCGTACGAGGTTAAAAAAAGAGAACATAAAACGAGACATGTTTACTAAATACGACGATCTATTCGACACGAGTAATTATTATCCAGCAAATAGTAAATATCTCCACGAAAAAAAATAAGGCTGTCCTTGGTAAGTTCAAGGACGAAGCTGGAGGTAGAGCAATCATAAAATTTGTAGGCTCCAAACCCAAATTATACTCGTATGCGATGAATTCAGGTGTGGAAGAGAAAGGTACAGGTATTAAAACCAATGTAATTAAAAATGACATTACATTCGACTATTATTTAACGTGTCTTAAAACCAGAAAAGAAAAACCGGTAAAAGTTAACAACATGTGAAACCAAAAGCATGATTTATATAGTGAAAGACTGAATAAACACACACACACACATACACGTGATACATGAATTGCTCGCTTTTCCCGAAGCTGTGATGCCTTCTGGGTAGGTCTTAGTTGTCAAATAATTTCGAGTGTCCCTCAACTCGGGAGTGTTCGATCTTTCCTCATGATTGCAACTACACTTGTTCCAACATTACGAAGAAAAGGTTTTCCTGGAAAATGTCTAGGATATCAAGTCCCATTCTGTCCAAATTAAAAAATAAATGTAATATACAAAACATAATTCTATGGTGATGTGGTTCGAACCCTAATATCTCCACTTCAAAACCACACGACGCCATATGAGACGGCTGGCAAATGACTAAATTTATGTGAGTGATATGTTTCAAAAGCATGTAAGCCTATATTAACACCGGACTATGGGCCCTATGTTTGTTGTAACAGAGTGTATAGTCCCCTGGGATAGCTAGTCCAAGCTTCAACCACATAGAATATATTAGACATAGATAGGATAGGTAGTAGGACTACTATTTCCAGGTAAATTGCTACGGACCACTATTTCTAGGAATAGTATTGCTAGAACTACCTTTTTAGTAGGACTCTACAAGCTGTTACACCGGTCCTACACAATCTCCACTGGCTTCCGGTCAATCAACGTGTCATGTTTAAGATGTCAGTGACACTTTATAAAAGTTTTAGTGCGGCTGCACCATGCACGTGTAATGCTTGACCTATTTAAGCCCAGCAAACTATTTTATGACTTTAAAAGTCAATTGAAGACATCTTTATTTCAAGAAAAATTTCATTTATTTATTATATGGAAGAATCCCAATAACCAGTGTTAATGTTTTGTTACCTCAAAGCAGCGTGTTACCTCGCACCAGTGAACCCCGAAGTCTGGCCACGTGTGTCTATATAAATAGCATTGACAAGGCTTACTCTTCCATGGATGAATTGACTTAATTAAAAATTGAAATCCAAGAGAGATGAATTGGACAGTTTTTCAAAATTTTGTGAGGACTGTGGAAGGTAAATATTGAATATTTTTGTAACTACATTTTTGCAAGCGGGCGGAGAGAAATGTCTCGAACATTTTTTCGAATTTCAGATATCAAAACGCTTCGTGGGCCTATCATGCAACATATGAATAATGTATACCAGAACAATTTAATATACTCTCTGTTCAGTGTTCAGTAGATGAAACCAATGTGAACCAAGGCTGTGTCAACGAGGACACACGCTAAATGCTGCTGTTAAGCGCGGTCGATTGTACTTACTTTGGCATTAGTTTTCCCTCGCAAAATATAATGCTCGGAAGACCCTTAAAAATCCGCTGATTATTGCTTCAAGGGTTCGCCAACAAATTATGATAATCATATGAACACAAATTCAAAGAGGACCTCTGATTGTTTTGAACGATGATTGAGGGTGCATCCTAAAAGACAAATTCGCCTTTTCACTGACATATGTTTAGGCAATACGCTTGCTGTAGACTAATTCCTAGATACATCGAATATGAGATGTTTGAAATACTGTGGTGACGCGACAAAAGTAATTCTCCGATTGTTAACAATGGGAGCCGTCGACTGATCAGATCTCTCAGCACTTCTCATAAAAGAAATTTCGCACTTATCTCATTTCAAGCTATTCTGCTTGAGTAGGAAATTTGTATTTTAATTTGCCTTGAATCTCATTCACAGTTGCCAAAAAAAAGGGTATCTCGTCACTCAAAAAGGCCAGTGTGTTACCATTTCTCCAAGAACGGCCAGAGAAAAATGTTTATCTAAAAAAAAAAACCCATCTGAGTTTTTTTTTCCCTCGAATTCCATAGATTATAAAAGGCATGCGTATTATTTAATCTATTTCAGCCTCCCCAGATGAAGGCAGTCAGCCTCCGCTGGTCTCCTCATCCTCTTGGATCGAAGACCGGAAAATCCAAGCGGTGATATTGGACAAAGATGGCACATTGTTTGAATTCGGATCGGGATGGACCCACTCCGCTATAGATCGGGCTAACAGGTCAGACGTTGGGACCTCCATTTGTGTAAAGCACAATAGCAAATCAAGTTAGAGTTCCTCTCATAATTGTTATAATTATTTTAGGTTCTTAGAAGCACCAAGTTTCTCTCATAATTGTTATCAGAATTATTTTATAATATTATTGAAATAATAGGCCATATTCTGTTGACAGTACTTATAAAATAATAAAGTATAGTTTCATATCTATAATATAATTACGTATTGAAATTCGGCTTGTTGGCCGGTGTGAATTATGTTCAGATAAGTATTCCTTATTGGGCATTTCAATTTAAGAATATTAAAATATTAACCTCCCATTTTAATGCAAATGAAGGGCAGGTCAAGGAGACGTGTGGGTAACTGGAGTAGGTTAGTTTTTAATGCTACTGAGCCACGCGTAAAGGCTGCACACCTTACTCTTTTTCTTTTTCTTTTTCACTCTTTTTTTTTTCTTTTTCTTTCTTTGCCACATGAAAATATGGAGAAATAGCTGTTGTGTTCGTGACATGAAGAGAAGCGACGTCTGCTGAATTATTGTTTCAATGTAAAAAAACATGGCTTTATATCTACACAGGGGAATGAGAAATATACATATGACATGAGTAGAACTCGAAATTGCCTGCAGAGCTGATCTATTGAATTGCGATGATATGAGTCCACTTTCATGGGTGATGAACTCATGGTATAACAATAGCCTTGTCATTTCTTCGTCACATTTCCACGATACTCAACGCTTTCAGGTATCCTACACATTTTCTTTACCTTCTCAAACGAGAACTGGGCCATGGGTTCACAAGAGATTGACCTACTCAGTAGTAATATGAAGGCAAAGTATCCCATTAAAAACAATAAACAGAAGAAATACGTTACTGACTGAACTTGAGTTCAACGCCTTGCTATGATTAACATCTGTTACAAATCCTCAGTGTTGTACAGGTATGTGGGTTGGGTGGAGCCGTAAAACCCCATTACTCACTCACGT